>JAPPVO010000016.1:16720894-16830734 GCA_030407325.1 Camellia japonica | reverse complement strand
AAGCCCCGCTCGATCATCCGAAGACCTGCAGAGCAAAATGCTGAGAGATGAAAAACTACGCTCGAGCGTCAAAATGCCCGCTCGAGTGGAGAAACAAAAACGAAAGGCCCGCTCGAGCGTCAAAAGCCAAAATCTGGGTATCAACTCTAGGTTTCCAAACACAACCAACCTGTTTCAAACCTGCCCAACACAACCCAAGATTCAAATTCAAGATTAAAGGATGAGAATGAGAATATGACAACAACACATCCGCGAAGCCGAGTCCGGAATACAATACACAAAGGAAGGGAAAACCTAGATTGCTATAACCTCCCCCCCTTAAGGAATTTCGTCCCCGAAATTAAGTACAAGTTTTCAAAACAAGTTTTTCTCAATTTTCACAATGTCATCAACCAACTTTTCACAACCTAACCCAATACCGGTTATACCATCCCTTCTCAAGGGCAATTTACAACATAAGTTACAACATGCATTATCAACATGCATTTCCTTGAAATTCACCAATTTCAACACATATTCCACAATTCAATTACATCTTCAATGCCAATAATATATTTGCATTTCTAAAACAGAATTAACATATGCAATGCTAAAATAAACTTCCATTACAAGGTTAAACATTAACAAACAAGTCCGGATATTTTTCTCGGACCTCCAACTTACGTTCCCGAGTGGCTTCTTCCACTCCGTGATGCTTCCATGAAACTTTCACCAAAGGTATCGTCTTGCCTCGCAAGACTTGTTCCCGCATATCCAAGACCCGCACTGGTCTCTCCTCATACGAGGCACCCTCACCAACCTCTAAGTCGGTCCAATCCAATACATGCGATGGATCCGGCTTGTACTTCCGAAGCATACTAACATGAAACACGTCATGCACTCCAGACAACTGCGGCGGCAAAGCTAAATGGTATGTAACCTCCCCAATCCTCTCAAGGATCTCAAAAGGGCCTATAAACCGAGGGGACAACTTCCCACTCTTCCCAAACCTCATCAAACCCCGTCTAGGTGATATTTTCAGAAAGACATGATCACCTGTCTCAAATGCCAAATGCCTCCTCCTACGGTCAACATAACTCTTTTGGCGACTCTGGGCTGTAACAAGCCTCCTACGGATAAGCTCAACTTTCTCCGTCGTTTCCCTCACCAACTCCGGGCCCAACAAAGGTGCATCACCCACCTCGGCCCAACAAACTGGAGACCTACACGGTCAGCCATACAAGGCCTCAAATGGTGCCATACCAATACTGGATTGAAAACTGTTGTTGTAGGCAAACTCCACTAAGGGAAAATGCCTCTCCCACGACCCACTAAAGTCAAGGACACAACCTCGAAGCATATTCTCAAGGATCTGAATAGTACGCTCGGACTGCGCGTCAGTCTGAGGATGATACGCCGTGCTACAGGTCAATCTAGTGCCCAAGGCACTCTGCAAACTCTACCACAACCTAGCAATAAAACGCGGATCTCTATCTAGAACGATCGACACTAGGACCCTCGTGCAACCTCACTATGTCCCGAATATACAAGTCAGGCAAGATGATCTACCGAATCTCTTATACGCATAGGGATAAAGTGCGCCGACTTAGTCAACCGGTCTACAACCACCCAAATAGCATCACTACCCCGTTGAGTCCTCGGAAGTCCTACAACGAAGTCCATAGTGACATGCTCCCACTTTCACTCGGCAATAGGCAAGGGTTGCAACAAACCCGCTGGTCTCTGATGTTCGGCCTTCACTTGTTGACAAGTAAGGCACTTAGACACAAACACAGCCACATCTCTCTTCATAACTGAGAGGGAGATTCATGGTCTGGCTTTGGGCCGTGGAAGAAGCCGGATAGGATAAGGCCGAGCAAGTTTAGGCCGAGCTAACTTGGGCTTACTTGGAGCTGATCTCGCTCGGTCGTGGCCCAGGCCTGAGGATGAGGTCTCATGTTTGGACCGAGCTTTCCCAGGCTTGAACTTACTCGGTCGTAGCCCATCCCTGAAGTCTACCTTAGCCGAGATGAGTTTCTGCTACCCAGGTTTGGTGGGTGCACGATTAGCTCGGTTATGCCGGAATGCTACCGAGCTTGGCTGTATGGAGCTCGGCGAGAGGAGCATTCACGCACATGCGCAGCGCAGTCATGGAATACCGAGGTAACTCCGCCGGGCTACCGAGCTCCTACTACTAGTGTGGTCTGGCAGATTGGTTAGGTGGTGATTGCTGGATTGTGCTAACAGATAGGAAAGCGGCACCACGTGTCAAGAGACTAATGAGAGTAGTTTTGAGCGCAGAAAGTATATAAGCATAACTGCGCCCCCTATACTGGATGGAACAACATTTGGTAAAACACTCATTGTGATTTATCTCTCTCTTCTCTTCTCTCCGTGTGTATGCTAACTTGACCGTCGGATGGGGTTTCCGGCCACACACCGCCGGGTAGCTCATCGTCGTTGTGCTTGTAGGTCGATCGGACAGACAAGGAGCTTGGTAGAAAGGAGTACGGGCACTACAGAATATTTGCTCCCCATACAATTGGCGCCGTCTGTGGGAAGTTGATAGACAAAACCTTGTCTTCCAAGTTCATCTGATCGCCTACCATAGCGAACAACGATGAGATACCGTTGTCTGCCATCGACAGAGTTACCTCGGAGTCAGCTAGACGGAGAGACGGACACCTCATCATTCCACCCATGACAGACCTGGAGACTTCCCTAGGAGGACATTCAACAAACGCGCGGGATAAGCGTAGAAGGAGTTTTGGTCACTCTCGGAGCCCAGACGGACACCGACGGTGGAGAGAATCACACACCAGACATCTGGAGCACAAGTTGAGGGACCAAGACGCCGTCATCCGAAGAATGGCGGCAGAGATGGAAGATCTCAAGCGGCATGTCAAAGGGAAGGGTGTTGTTGGAGTGGGAAACCACAGTGAGCGCACCCAACCACGCCGATCAAGCAGTCAGAGCCAGTGGCACACTTCCTCCCTTTTTATCACCAGGAGCTACAGGGTTGGAGAATTCGACGCGCCTGTAGAGAAGTCTAGCGCGCAAGATAGTACCTATTAACCCTCATGTCGGCGACAACATCGAGGTATTCCTATTCCGCTTGTTCAGAGGACTTGCGGGCAGTCTTAAAGGAGTGGGCTCGCCGAAGAGAGACTCAGAGGGTGCCGCGCTCCAGCAGCTATCTTACGGGGTCATGCCAGTGAAGAGGTCATAATGCCGCCACCCCCCCGTGCGCCTCCGTGCCTCTCTAGACAGATTTGGCGAGGTTGAGGCGCCACCCCCTTCTCCCTTGAGATAGAAACCACTCCTCTCCTCGCAGGCTTCTACCAGCCCAAGTTTACGCTCTATGACGGAAAGACCGATCTATACATGCATGTAAGCCACTTCCGGCAGGTCATGGCCGGACATAGGCGCAATGACGCTCTTACGTGCCTTATCTTTCCGTTGAGTTTGGGTGAGATGGGCTTGAAATGGTTTGAGAGGCTGCCGGAGGGAAGCATTGATAGGTGGCAACAGTTGGCGGAAGCATTTGTGACTCGTTTCAAGACCAACACAAAGACGCCGAAGGAGGTGGACCACCTTTTCAGTGTCAAAATGGAGCCAAGCGACACACTCAAGGCATACAACTCCAGGTACTGGGAAACCTTCAATGAGATTCTAGATTGCCCGATCAACCTGGCAATCACCCAATATAAGCACGGTCTCCCGGTCGATCATAGATTACGGGACTCGCTTACCATGAGCCAGCTGACATCCATGGGCCAACTCATGCAGCACATCAATGAGCACATCCGAATAAAGGATGATGCGATGGCATCCACCGCGAAAACAATTCTGATGGCAACAGACAAGAGGTCGGCTGACAAAGTACATGCGGTCGGACAGGAGTCTAATCGTCCAACTGATCGCGCTGAGAAATCTGACCGAGGATCAAATCATCGGAACCGGAGAAGGGGTCGTCGTAATGAACGAGATGAATACCCCGCGATGATGTAGCTGATGCCAACAGAAGGTTGAAAGCTCGGACAGGCATCACCACGGTCTTTAAAATTCCAATCTATCGCATACTTAGTGAAATCCGTGATGAGGATTACATCCGATTTCCTGCTAAGTTAGGCGACGCACAAAAGGGTTTCAATCCGCGGTACCGCTGCACATATCACCGGGAGCAAGGACACCGGACAGAGGACTGTTTGCCTTTAAAGCAACACTTGGAGGAGTTAGTCGCAGCCAGACACTTGGATCTTTACATTGACAGGGGTGTCAAGGCCGCACATCCCACCCTGGCTGATCAGCATGGACCGGATGACTTGGAGGCGCCCCCTCAAGGAGTGGTTAATGTGATCCACGGCATAGTGGAGCCAGCGCGTGTATGCGAGCTCTGAGGGATGATTAGAAAGGCGAAACACATGAGGGAAGTGTTGTCGGTCCAGCCCGCAATCAAAAGGGGCAAGACCGAAGAGAAAGACGTGATTAGTTTCTCCACAAGAGACCTAGAGCACATTCAAATGCCACACAACGACGCCCTCGTGGTCACATTACGCGTCAAAGAATTTGATGTCAAACGTATCTTGATCGACCAGGGAAGCTCGGTTGAGATCATGTACTACGACGCATTCAAACAACTCAAACTCCAAGATACAGACTTGGCTCTAGCAACTTCTCGACTAGTTGGTTTCAACTCGCAACCGAAGTAGCCTTTGGGAAAGATAATTTTTCCGGTCAAAGCCGGATCTGTGGTCAAACAAGTGGAGTTCTGGGTATTGCAGGTGCCGTCTACGTACAATCTGATCCTCGGTAGGGGATGGCTTCACGCTATGCAGGCTGTGGCATCGACCTACTACCAGGTTATGAGATTCCCCTTGGCTATAGGGGAAATTGAGGAAGTTTGGGGCGATCAAGTCATATCGAAACAATGCTTTGTGGCAGTGAACGGAAGCCGAGCTGCCAAAGGTTTTGTCCAAATGATTGAAGGATCGGAAGACCGGGGAGTCCTTGAAGATGCAGGCGCCAAGGTTGCGGACAAAGCTGTTGAAGAGTTGGTAGAAGTGCGGATTGACACTGAAAGCCCGAACAAGGTTCTTTTTGCTCAGCTCAAGCCTTACCGCCCAAGAAAGGACTGAGATGGTAGAATTCCTGATGGCAAATATCGAAGTCTTCGCATGGTCGCCCTACGACATGCCCGGCATCGACCTGAGCTTTATTTGTCATCACCTCAATGTTTTCCCCAGTGCAAGGCCGATCATTCAGAGAACCAGGAGATCGGCGCTGCACCATGCTGAGGTAGTCGTAGAGGAGGTAAAGAACTTGCTTGAAGCTCGGGCTATTCAGGAAGTGCACTACCCTTGGTAGATTTCAAACACGGTCGTAGTACCTAAGAAGAATGGGAAGTGGCAAGTTTGTGTCGACTACAAGACCGTCAACGGAGCATGCCCTAAAGACAGCTTTCCATTGCTCAGAATAGACCAGTTGGTGGATCTAACGGCCGGACATAACAGGCTTAGTTTCTTGGATGCCTACTGCGGCTATCATCAGATTGCCATGCATGGCCCCGACCGTGAGATCACCTTTTTCACTACTCCAATGGGACTCTTCTGCTACCGAGTCATGCCTTTTGGTTTGAAGAACGCCGAGGCAACTTTTCAAAGGATGGTGACCAAAATATTTGCTCTTCTGCTAGGCCGGACGATGGAAGCTTATATCGATGACATGGTGGTTAAAAGCCGGCAACAAGCAGACCACTTGTCCGACCTAGCCGAGATGTTTGCCATCCTCAAACAGCATAAGCTACGCCTGAATGCATCTAAATGTGCCTTTGGCATGGGATCTGGGAAATTCTTGGGTTCCTAGTCCCAAAACTGAGGCATCGAGGCAGACCCCACGCAGATCAGAGCCGTATAGGAATTGAAGTAGCCCAACTCGACTAAGGACGTGCAGCATCTGGCCGGGATGGCCGCCGCGCTTAACCGATTCATAATCCAGTCATCAGATCGCTGCTGCCCTTTCTTTCGAGCCTTGAAATCCAAGTTTTTGTGGGACAAGGAGTGTGACCGGGCTCTGGCCGAACTCAAAGAGTGTTTGTCTTCTGCACCACTATTGGTAACGCCCAAGTCTGGCGAAGAACTCTACCTTTATTTGGCCGTGTCCCAGCATGTAGTTAGCGCAGTGCTTGTCTGGCCAGTAGGTATCCAGCATTTACCCATCTTCTACGTGAGCAAAACCTTGCTTTCGGCAGAGTCCAGATACTTGCCGCTGGAAAAACTTGCCTTAGCATTTATGATGGCCTCCAGAAAATTGGCACACTATTTTCACGCTCACACAATCATCGTTTTGACCGAATTCCCCCTCAAAGCCTTATTCGAACGGGCGGACTTCTCCAGTCGAATTCTAAAGTGGGCAGTTGAATTGGGACAATTCGACGTTAAGTTTCAACCCCGAACGGCCATAAAAGCTCAAGCATTGGCAGATTTTGTTACTGAGTTCTCGCCCGAGATTTACGAAGTATGTCCGGTGGACCTCTCCGCGGTAGCCGAGGAGGCCAACGAAGACTCCATCGAAATTGTATAGCAGGGCAATGTTGGCGACGCGGAACTTGCGTGCCCTGCCATAGAACCTCTAGCCGGCATGTCACCGTAGCCCGGCAATGCGACGACAGACTTGGACATAACAGACCAACCTGTTGGGTCCAGTGTCGTGTCGCCAAGGGGGGAGGAAGTGGAACCGATCAGCATTGAACTTGAAGCCGAACAGCCGAGCGACCGTGATCCCATCAACCTTGAAGCCTCCCAAGACCCCTCAGAATGTTGGAAGCTCTTTGTTAGCGAAATGTGGAAACTTTTTGTAGACAGGTCATCGAATCGTCACGGTGCCGGGCTAGGCGTAGTCTTGGTCTCGCCAGAGGGTTTGCCCATTGAACATTCTATCACCCTCGGATTCCCTGTATCAAACAACAAGGCCGAGTATGAGGCACTACTGGCCGGACTTAAGAGCGCGCACCAGGTGCGCGCGTCCGAGCTGATGGTCTACAGCGATTCCCAACTGGTTGTCAACCAAGTGTCTGGGGTTTACGAAGCTAAAGATGACAGAATGGCAAAGTACCAAGCTCTGGTAAGGGACCACATCAAGCGATTCCAGGCGATCAGGGTCGAACAAATTGGACGAGAAGACAACAGCCGCGCGGATAAGTTAGTCGGTCTGGCTTCCATGGTCGAACGAACCTCTCCCAGTCCTCTCCTGATTGAGTTTCTTCCAAGGCCTAATATAGAGGAACCAGAGCAGACAGAAGTACTCTGCACCGAGCTTGGCCCCTTCTTGGATGGACCCTATTATCCTCTTCCTGAAAGAGCGGACACTTCCGGTCGATAAAAAGGAAGCGCATAAAGTCCAGGTGAAGTCAGAACGGTTTTGGCTCTGTCCATCTGGCACTTTATACAAGAAGTCTTTCACTGGTCCTTATCTCAAGTGTGTACACCCAAACAGCGTGGAAGCTTTCCTGTACGAAATTCAAGAAGGCATATGCGGCAGTCACATAGGGGGCAGATCTTTGGCCTACCGCGCTATCTCACAGGGATATTGGTGGCCGTGCATGCAAGCGGACGCTTAAAAATATGTTCGCAATGTAAGAAGTGCTAGAAGTTCGCCAACCAATTCACCAACCAGCCAGAGAACTCCTTTCCCTCACAAACCCTTGGCCTTTGCGATGTGGGAACTAGACATAGTGGGACCACTCCCAACGGCACCGGGCAACCAAAAATTCTTTATTGCCGCTACGGACCACTTCACCAAATGGGTTGAAGCTGAGCCCCTAGCAACTATCAAGGAGAAGGACGTCAAACAGTTTGTCTGGCAGAATGTGGTGACGTAGTTTGGCGTCCCTAAGATTCTGATCTCTGATAATGGCACCCAATTTGACGGCCGCTTATTCAGAGGATTTTGTGAACAATTGAAGATTGAATTCTACAACTCCACCTCGGCTTACCCGCAGTCTAATGGCCAAGCCGAAGCATCAAATAAGACCGAGATGTTTTACTCAACTTTGAGATTTCAACCGAGATGATTTACTCAACTTTGAGATTTCAACCGAGATGTTTTACTCTGGTTGAATAAGTTGATGTTTTACTCAACTTCGAGATTTCAACCGAGATGCTTTACTCCGATTGAATAAGTTGATGTTCAACTCAACTTCGAGATTTCGACCGAGATGTTTTACTCCGGTTGAATAAGTTGATGTTTTACTCAGCGTTATGATTTCAACCGAGATGTTTTACTCCGATTGAATAAGTTGATGTTCAACTCAACTTCGAGATTTCAACCGAAATGTTTTATTCCAGTTGAATAAGTTGATGTTTTACTCAACGTTGTGATTTCAACCGAGATGTTAATTTGTTCAAAGGCGAGTTGATGGTTTGTCTAGCCGAGGCGGTTCGCCCGGCTGAAGTTGTTTAGCTTAAAGACAGTGCAAACACTTAACGAAAACAGAACTTTTCATTGATGAAGAATAGCATTACAAAAGGTGGGGCAGGTAGCCCGGTTACATTCTCAAAAAAAAAAAAAAGAGAGAAGACAGAACTAAACCAAGGGGGACAGGTCAATGAATTCATCCCCGGTCTTAGTTGCCTCCAGGTCGACCGTGGCTGTGGTTTCTTGGACGCTAGTCTCAACTTGGCCGACCTGTTCAGTGCAGTCGTCTCCCTTAGCATTCTCCTCGGCTTCCTCCGGGCCTTCTTCCTCAACTTCAGCCTGCAACGCGGTGAAAACGTCATTTTCGTAGGGCACCATGTAGATCGGCAGGAAGGCAACTGGGGGAGAGGTAAACACGTCGGTCCCAGATCCTTGGCCGAGCTGTTCGCAAGTAGCCTTCCAACCGGACTTGAAGAATATGTCCTTGCGTGGTGTAGCTGTCTTCGGCCTCCTTGAAACCGGCGTTGTTGGCTTCGTCCACCTCATCCTTTCTTGATTGCTTCAGCGCCTCTAGCTCGGCACGAAGAGCGTCTCTTTCTTTCTCGGCTGCCCCAAGTTGACCGAGCAGTTTGGAGTTATCAGTATTCGCTATCTCCAAGGATGCCTTAGACCGCCCCAGCTCAGTCTGAAGGTGCTCCACTTGGTTGGCAGAGTCGGATGCCTTCTGCCGGAGTCTATGAATGCGCTCCAACACCAAGTGTTGTTTCTGGATAGCTTGCAGAAGTAGAGTTTGATTAGAAACCGAGCAAACACTTGGAAAATTTTGAAAAAAGCAGGAAGAATTCTTACCCGGGTCATGGACTTGACCGAGGACTTCACCAGCCGGGTGTCGGGAACATGATTGCTGCCGACCACGTCGCTTGGCAGAAGCAGGGCTTTACTTAGATCGAAGGCGAGGAGGTGCTCTTTGTCTCCTTTGACTGAGGCATTGGCCGGGATCTCTCTTCCCCGGTGCTTTAGTTGAGGCTTTCATGGAGGAATCAGGTCAATTGTGGCGGCCGATTGCTCGGTGTTTAACTCCGCAACCAGCTCGGCTGAGGGATCGGTGGTGCGAGGTCTTTTTCTAGCCCGGCGGCTGTCTCTGCTTGCTTGGCTGGCGGCAGGAGACGCCAATGCAACCACGGTCCCGCTTGATTAACCGGCAGCGGCTGTGCGGGAGGGTATGCTCGGTACCTCGGTAAATGTGGCAGTGATGAGATTTCTAATGCGGCTTCGTTTCGCCATCTCCTCTGCTTCGGTCAACCGGATAAAGGACACGTTCGGTAGTGTCGGGTCAGGAGGTGGTGACAACGCTTGGAGGAAGTTAGTTACTCTACTTCGGCAAGGAGCGGAATATCTGTAAGTTGGTACGTAGCCGAGAAGTTTGTGACAATCTTGGTTACGGTACCGCAGCAGGGTTCTAATGGATGCTTCGTTGGGATAACGGTAGTTGGCTTACAAGGCTTCGATTGCTGCAAAGAGGAAAAGAAAAGATATTAAGTATAGAATACAGAATAAAAGTAATTTGACCGAGCAGTTAGCATGGCTTACATGTTTCACGAAAATTCTTACTGATATACCAGCCCGGCACATCGGCAATTTCATAATTGTCAGACACTGTAGACACCCCATTTTTGACCACCCTTAAGACTTGGACACTTTGTTTTGACTACCCGCTGATGAAAATTGGAATGTGCTATTTTATGACTTTCTCAGCATAAAAATCAAATTGAAGCTTTAATCCTAAACCTCGCTCATTTTGGCCATCACTAATATTTTATTAATGTGTAGTATTTTATAATTTTATATTTTTATATAAATTTATGTGTGTACATATTTTAGATGTTTTTATCAAAACCAAAAATAACAAAAAAAAAAAAAGAAAAAGAAAAAGAAAAGAAAGATGCTAGATTCAACTTGTATATATATATATATATATATATAGATTATATATTATTATGATTATTGTTTTTTTGGACGGAATATCTGGTCATGATGAGGGGTTTGGGTGAAGTATTAATTTTTAAAAGAAAGGGTGAGACACCTCTCTGGCTCTCCACTTCTAAGTTCACTTTACACCTACAGAGATGAGTGATAGCTGTTTAAAAACAAAAAAAGAGGGGCGTCAGGTCATTATGGGAGGTGAGTGGTGGAAAATAAAAGAATGAGGTGGTGAAGAATATTTGGGGAGAGACCCAACACATACTAAAGGAGGAAGGGGGCCATATACACACACACATGGGGGGACTCTCTCTCTCTCTGTCGGCTTAGAGAGAGGGTGAGAGAAAGGAGAGATAAAATAGAGGCATATATTGAAATCACTAGTTGAGAGGAAAAGGGGGGCCTTTGGGCGGAGCACAAAAATAGGAAAAAAGAGAAACTCTTCAACACTCTCTCCCTCTCGGGTGGGAGAGGGAGAACAGGAGAATAAAAATAAACAAGCAGCTCTCTCTCTCTCTGGAGTTGGGAGGAGAACACACACACAGCCATTTACACACACCATTGATACACACATCAACACATTCAACAAACACACAGCCACCGCTGCCATCACACACTCAACACACATGATTCACACCACCACTACCATGCATACACGGTATAAACACACAGCACACACACATGCATAGAGTGCTTTTCTCTCTCTAAAAGAGGAGACCCAACACCACTGCCAGCCACACACGGCGCACACACAGCCACGATGAACACACATACACTGATTCGGCTCCCTCTCTGATACACTACCCAGCACATACTCGGCACCCACACACCACACACAGCACATACACACACGGCTCTCTCTCGCACCTCTCGGCATCTCACTCAACGCACACAGCACACACACACAACTCATGCATACACATGCAACACCCACACCATACACCTCCCATACACCTCCCACACACCACACCACCCATGCTCACAGCAACCCAGCACCACTACACAACCCAGCTCTCTCTCTCTTCTCTCTCTAACACACACCCATGTACACACAGACACGAGGCATACACACATATACAGCATACACACACACAGCACACCCACGGCAGCTGGACACCCAACACACACACCCATGAGACACAACACACATGACAAAACACACACACACACACCCATACACAACACATCATACACCCATTTACATAACACCACACACATGCACACATTCATGCACACCACCACCACTACACCCACACACACTGATACACGGCTATCACACACTCATGCACTCACGGAACACACAGCTCACTCTCTCTAGCTGAAATACACCCACGGCATCAACCTGGTCTCTCTCTCTCCCTCTCTTGGCCACCAAACACAGACCCCTCTCTCTAGCTAGGTGACCAACTCAACCACTCCGATCATCGCCAATAACCGCTGCAACAGTAGCCGCAGAAGCATCGCATCTGGCACCGTAAACACCCTCATCAGTTTATTCATCAACCCCGTCCAGCTCCTCAGTCAGCAAGTCCTGTTCCTCCTCCGTAGCAGCACCATGGCAGCAGCTTCGGCAACTCTTCTCTCCATGCATGACCTATCAAGAAGTAGTTTAAGTAATTAGGATAATTGGTAATTAGTGTAGGTAATTCGAATTTCATGTTAATTAGAATTTAATTAATTAATCGGTGTTAATTAATTAGTGTAGTTTTTGTAATGAATTAATTAGAATTTAATTAATTAATTAGAATTGTAGAATCAATTAATTCGTGTAGTTAATTAGTTAATTCATTAGAATTTTCTATCGATTAATTAATTAGAACTTTAGAATTAATTAATTAGTGTAGTTAATTAATTAATTTCATTTTAATTTTATATATTAATTAAGTAATTAGTTAGTTTCATTGGAATTTTAGAATTAATTCATTAGTGTAATTAAGTAGTTAGTTCCACTTTGTAATAATCAGTTAGAATAGTTAATTAAGTGTGATGTTGTAGTTCTCATAGTTAATTGATTTATTTTGTAATAATTAATTAAGTAATTTAGTTAGCTAGTTAGTTCATTCGGACCCTCCTGCGTGAGGGCGTATTAATTCATTCGGACCCTCCTGCGTGAGGGCGCTTAATTCATTCAGACCCTCCTGCGTGAGGGCAAACAAACTTGTAATAAGTGTGCGTGTGTGTGTGTATGTCTTCCAACCCCACGTCTTTCTCCCTTTTATTTATCAGCTTATGATGGTTAGTTTAGAGGCATCATGTTTAATTTAGCATACTCATGTTTGCATCCACTTGTATTGCATGCACCAAGACTCGGTTCATCATCCAATTCGCATTGTCGTTTCAATAATTCTCTGAATACATGCTTAGACCACATGCGATCAAATCATCTCATATGCCATATTAGTAGCCGAGTCTAGTAATTGCATATCACATGTGTTGTATAGTTAGGATTCATGCATATTTTCTAACTTTGCTTTGTAGCTTGTTCGCGGGACGTCGGTAAATATGTGAGTTGTTATGCTTTAGCATCCCGCTTGTACATAATTTTTTATTATGTTTAGCATCCTACCATGAGGCTAAGTGCTTAAATGATAAACTGTTTGAATGCCTGTGGATGAAGGCTTGTTGCTTAAATTGGAATGATTCAACGAATGTACGTTTTAAGATTCACATATCTAAGCCCACTTAAGGGTGGCAAATTCAAACCCTTTTCGAGAAACAAATATGAAATTGAATTGTTCCAATTTGAGCAAACTAGTCTATACCTTGTATGCTTCACATAATAAATTTTAGGATTTATTAAATAATCAGAATAAGAACATATATTGTACATAAGAATCACATCATAATTAGTAGAGGCCGATCTTTGATCGGGTGAGTGGGGTGCTCATTATTGACCTTCCCCTCTCATACCTAAGTTCCCGAACCAAGACACTTTGGTAACGACGGACTAATGGCCTTTGGCACGAGTCACGGGTTTCCTAAATTTCCCATAAATATTTAGGTGGCGACTCTGAAATCTGGCAAAGCAGTCCATTTTTGGCATTTGATTCAAACATCGATTTTCCAAAAACAATTGCCGGATTTGGACTCTTTTTGTGTTTCCACTGTTTCACATTGCACTTGTGAAATCAGATTCAGAACCAACACAAGTGGAGTCCGAACCGTAAGGGCTATTTCATTCTTCCGAAAGGGGGCGCGAAAAGCCGAGCTACAGTTTCTGGCGACTCTGCTGGGGATTTAGAGAACTTGACTCAAACTTCATGATGTGAATTTTTATCTACATTTATATGTTCTTTGCATTGCATTTGCATTGGTGCGCCTAAGTCCCTATGTTTGCCATCTGTTATTCCTGGACGGTTTGCCGGAGGCTTGCCTACAAAGCTTGCCAAAAGGCTGACCGGTCATGGGCTCTGTCAAGTTGGGAACACAACCCTTGGATCTGGATTACCGCTGTAACCGCTTGATCCTCCTTTCACTTTTCGGTGTTAGGTGTGAGAGGTATATTAGGTAGTCTTGCTGAGGTACCCTTTGTGACTATTTGACCTAATGCATATAGTACGCTCTAGTGACCATTCAATTAGGACATGATGCTACCCATACAGGATGTTATGAAGCCACTTGTTTGAATAGTGAACCCTAGATCATTTCAAAAGCTAGGACAGGATAACCCCACCCTCCATAGGAGTGTTTGTTCTCTTTCCTGCTATGTGTTCTGTGCAATTTATTGGATCTATATAGGGGTTCTCAAATTCTGAACAGTGGTTCAGGCATTTCAGTTTGTGGGGTTGAGTTCAGTGTGTCAGTATGAGTTAGCAGTAATCAGTGATCAGTTGAGTCGAAACGCTGCTAAAATTCTGATTGAGGGTCCCATTGTTTTTTTTTCTAGTTTGCAACATAGCTTAAAAAAAAAAAAAAAACAACAAAAACAAAAACAAAAACAAAAAAAAGAAAAAAAAATAATACTAAGTCAACTCATTTTATTTGTGTTGTTATTTTATACCCAAAAAAAAAATTATTAAAAAAAAATATCAATCATTTTGTTTGTGTCGTTCTAGTAATTGTTGTTTTTCCAAAAAAAATTTTTAAAAAAAAATAAAAAAAATAAAAAAAAGGGAATGGGGTTTGTTTTCTTTTGTTCATATAAAATGTGTTTTTGTGTTTTTGAGTATATATAAAATAAAATAAAATAAAAAAATTGATATCCCACAGGTCCACCAGTGTAAATAAACAAACCTTGTGGGATATCCGACCATTTCTGTAATTGGGGAGTGACCACTTGTTGATTACATGGGCTTTATTTTGAATGTTGTGGATGGCCCACATGTTGACTGGCAATTTGAGAATGGTTTTATTCTGAGTTCTGAATTGAGTATTGAGTTTAAGTTTGATTCCACCAAGTTTGTAGAGTTGGGATCAGACTCGAGTCATTTTAGTGAGTCAAAGTCTGTTGATTTCAAGAGTGCTAAATCTAGACATTATGTCATGTCTAGATCTCTTTTTGTCTTTTTCTTTGAGTCTGTTGTCATTGCTGAGTCATAGTCTCTTTCCAATAAACCACAAAAAAAAAAAAAAAAAACAAGATCCAAATGAAATGACAGTAATTTTTTTTTACCTACTTCTCTGTGCCTTTAAATCATTGCATTGACCAAAGTTTTTGAAAACTTTTTCCAAAACTCTGATAAAAACAAAGAGGAAGAATTTCCTCGGGATTTGCATATTTTGATCAACTGAGAAGAAGAGAGGTATACTAAGCCCTTGATGAATAAAATCATTTTTGTTAATGTGGGTACTGAGAAGGATCCTGGCTTGGTCCAAATTGGTTCTATCTTGTCTTCGTAAGAGCACGAGTGATTAGTCACTTTGTGAAAAGATTTCAAAAAACTGTTTTTGCGTGGTCCTACGAAAACATGCCTGGAATTGATTATACAGCATAGGGTCCCTCTTGACTCAAGGTTCGACCTCCTTAGCTCCTTAGCTTTCAACCCATGATTCGAAGTATTCAATGAGCAACCAAAGTGTAAGGCTAGCCAATTGGAAACAGCCCTTGAACTAGGGGCAATGATGTGATTCAAATGGAGACAGCCTTTCAACTAGGGGCATTAAGGTCGAATGTGATTCCAGATTTGAAACAACCCTTGAACTAGGGGCGAAAGTGTAAGGCTTACATATCCTAAAATGGAGACAACCCTTGAACTAGGGGCAAGAAGGTACCACCCTTGAGAGGCTCGCTGGGCTGAAAACCCGGAAGGGCGACCCAGGCAAAAGTTAGAGCACAAAAATAAAATAAAAAATAAAAAGAAAAATGAAAAGCTCGCAAGGTTGAAAACCCGAAAGGGCGGCTTTGGCAAAAGTTAGAGCGTAAAAGGAGAGTGTCAATACCCGAGTGAACCTTAGCCAGAACTATGTAGGACCTGTGATTCAGATTGGAAGCAACCCTTGAACTAGGGGCAAAAAGGTTGGATGTGATTTAGATTTGAAGCAGCCCTTGAACTAGGGGCAAAAAGGTTGGATGTGATCAAAGAGATAAAATGAATCGTTTCCTAATAAGACCACCCAGAAAGGCCAAACCCAGAAGTTGAGAGAATGAATTATATTATTGAAGGACAGTCGAGTTCCTATCCACTACACTGGGGGCAATACTAGGGGCAAATTCGGACCCAATTAGCCTAGTCCCTACATCATCATATCTACTGGTCAAGTGTAGTAGTTGTTCTGATAGATGGCCTAGAGATTTCACACCCAATCAACATAAACAAAGTAAAATGAAAGTAACCCTTGAGAGGCTCGCTGGGCCGAAAACCCGGAAGGGCGACCCAGGCAAAAGTTAGAGCAAAAAAAAAAAAAAAAAAATGAATGGAAAAAATATATAGAAAAAAACAAGAAAAAAATAAAAAAAAAAAAATGAAATGATGATGAAACAAAAAGGAGAGTGTCAATACCCGAGTGAACCTTGGCCGGAACTACGATGGCCTGATTCCTATCTTGAGGATACGTAGGTAGCTTCATTTTGAAGTTCGGCCCCAATAATTTTTCAATTTATTCATTTCGTCCATGTTTGATTGGTGTATCTATAGTCAACTTGGTTGTCTTATCCGTGTTTAATTGGTGTCTCTTCATTCTGCTCAACTCAATTGGTTCAAGTCAACTTGGTTCTGTTCGGTTCGATTCGGTTTGGCGTTTCGGTTCAGTCTGGTCCAGGTTTGCTCGACTTCATTCGGTTCGGATTGGCTCGGTTCGGTTGGCTTGGTTCGAATATCACCTTTGATTATCTGGTTTGGGACTATGCACCCCAATGATTGATTCCATGTTATTTGAGTAGTGGCCATTTGTCACAATAAGTTTTGATTAATTTGAATGAAGTTGACTAATATTTCTCGAAAATTGTTCCATTTTTTGCAAAACTTGGACCATTTTTTTGGATTTGAAAAGGGAAAATTTTCAGTGCTCACAATTTAGCTTACATGATTTCAAAACAGAAAATGGAATAAGTAGGCTAATCTAACTCTCATGTTGATCAAAACATTTTTACAAAAAAAAAAAAAAAAATCAAGAAAAAATAAAAAAATGTCAAGGTAATGAATTAGGGGCATAGTCGAGTCAGTGATTCTATCTTTCTCTCCCACTTGAGTTAACTCGTCAATGTATATCAGTGTGTCTTCATACCAGTGAGTGTATTTATATCAGTCAGGGTATTCATACCAATCAGTGTATGTCAGTGTGTATTCATACTAGTTAGTGTATTTCCAGTTAGGGTATTCATACCAATCAGTGTATATGAGTGTGTATTTGTACCAGTCAATGTATTTATACCAATCAGGGTATTCATACCAGTCAATGTATATAAATGTGTTCCTTTCATACCAGTCAGTATATTTATACCAGTCGGTGTATTTATACCAATCAGTGTATATAAGTGTGTTTGGATTAATTTGCTTCGTTTTTCAGTTCGTTAGGTCTTTTGTTGATTCAGATCAGTAAAGAGTCAATGTCTAATTCAGACTTCAAAAATTCAATCATTCTCAAGTTCAATGCCAGTCATGCCAGTGATCAAAAAAACAAAAAAAGAAACTGATTTCATTGAAGTTAGGGGAGGACATCCCCGATTACAGAGACTCCAAAAAAAAAAAAAAAAAAAAAAAAAAGAAACAGCAAGCCCCCCCCAAAAAAAAAAAAAAGATACAAAGTCCAAAACAAAAAACAAAAAAAAAGCAAACCCAGAAAGAAAAAATAAAAATAAAATACAAAGTCCAGAAAAAGATATAAAAAAAAAAAAAAAAAAAAAAAAACAGATCATTGTTCTTCTTCTTCTTCTGCCGGTGCCGGCCACATGCCAGCTTCAGTACTCGGCTCTTCCGTCACCGAGCTCTTCCTCTTTTTGTCATCGGCCTTCGAAGGCCCTGCCTCAATGTTTCCGGCAAAAGAGTTCACTTTTCGCCGACCATCAAAGGAAAAGTACGCCGGCGCTCCGAACTGGTCAGACAAATGGTCTGTCGTTTTACCTCTCTACTCTCCATGGAGGTAGTCTTCCGTTTCAGTTCTTTGTTCTCTGCCTTCAGCGCACAAACCTCCGCTCGTGCATCCCTATACATCTGCTGAAGCAGATTAAGTTGGGCATTAACCCGATGTAGCTCACACGCCTTGTTTTGCAGACGGTGAGACAGGTTGGTGACCGCGGCCACTGTTTCCATACACGACTTCAGCGTGAGGTGGTTAGCATCAATATCAGTTTGAGCAACCATCACTTGCTCAACTGTTAGGGTGGGAAGACTGGGATGAGTGAGAGCAGGGGCACTTGGCCCAGAAGAGCTCGAGGGATTATTAAGATCCGGAAAGAGAGAGAAGGGGCGAGACGAAGCCATGTATAAGAGAAGAGAAAGGCAGAAATGGCAGAAGAGTCACAGAAGACTGGTAGAAAATAGAAAAGAGGAAGGAAGAAGGAGAAGAAGAATAGTAATGGAGAAGGAGAAGAAGAAGAGAATGGTTAAGAAGAAGAAGACGGATACTGAAGAGAAGAAGAAGACGAAAGAGAAAGACAAAGAGAGGGAGGGGGTCGAGGCAGGCCTGCAAACCGAGGGGGCTACTTTTGTCGGCCAATCGACACTAAAGCAGAGCCCACGTGTCAAACGCGGCAAGAGACGCGGGAGAATTGTGTATGCATATATGTATATATATTGTATAGTTATGTAATATAGGTATTGGTTTGAACATTTGAGTCACAGGTGTGGCTTAGGTTCAGTGGTTTGGCCTACTGAGTTAAGGATTGAAAGGCTGAGCCCGAGGTCAGGGGTTCGAACCCCACATTGAGTTTTTCTTTGTTTTGTTTTTGTGTTGGTTTTTGATGTATATATGTTTTGTCCACCTATATATATATATATATATATATATATTTGTTTGAATTGTTTCTTTCACAGGTGTGGCTTGGGTTCACTGGTTTGGCTTAGTGATTAAGGATTGAGAGGCTGAGCCTGAGGTCAGGGGTTCGAACCCCACATCGAGTGTTTCTTTTGTTTTGATTTTGGTTTTATGTATTGATGTCTTGTATAGTATATATATATATATATATTTGTTTGATTATCTTGTCACCGAGTGGCGTGGTTCAGTGGTTGAGGACTTGAAGACCAGGCCTGAGGTCAGGGGTTCGAAACCCTGTATCCCATGTCCATCCATTTTGTGATTTTCCTTTCTTTTTTTTTGTGTGTTTTGCATACAGGTCTCGTATATGTATATATATTTCTTTGCCTGTCTTGTCACAGAGTGGCGTGGTTCAGTGGTCGAAGACTTGAAGACCAGGCCTGAGGTCAGGGGTTCGAAACCCCGTATCCCATGTCCATCATTTTTGTGATTTTCCTTTCTTTTTTTGTGTGTTTTGCATACGTGTCTTGTATAGTATATATATATACTTGTTTATATATTTGTCACAAGAGTGGCGTGGCTCAGTGGCTAAGGACTTGGAGGCCGAGCTTGAGGTCAGGGGTTCGAAACCCCGCATTCCATGTCCATCCATTTTGTGATTTTCCTTTCTTCTTTTTGCGTGTTTTGCGTGCGTGTGCTGACGTCAGCAAACGGAATATGCCTTCTCAGTAACGGCATCTTCCAACTGACGATGTGCAAACAGAATATTCCCTACCTGTATATCCACTGTATATGTTATATGTCTGTGTCGTATATACCTGTATATATACTGTATATGCTTGTGTATAGGTCCGTATATGTCTGTGTCATGTATACCTGTATGGATACTGTATATATCTGTGTATATGTCTGTAAATATCTGTGTGCATTTATATGTAAATATCTGTGTATTATAATAATCAGGAAGAAAAGGGCCATCTGTGACTTCTACATATAGAGCTTACCCCTTGTCAAAAAAAAAAAAAAAAACAACAACATTATACACAAAAAAAGAAGAAGAAGAAATACAAACAACAACAAAAAAAAAAAAAAAAAAAGCCCAGAAAAATAAGGAAGAAAAGGGCCATTTGTGATTTCTACATGTAGAGATTACCCATTGTTAGCAAAAAAAAAAATAATAATAATAATAAAATAAAATAAAATAAAATAAAAAATCATTCAGCTTCCTCCTCTCTCGTCAGACGCGTTTGGAAAGCACCGTCCTCAGCTTCCTCCTCTCGCGTAAGACGCGTTTGGAAAGCACCGTCCTCAGCTTCCTCCTCTCGCGTGAGACGCGTTTGGAAAGCACCTTCCTTAACTTCCTCCTCTCGCGTAAGACGCATTTGGAAAGCACCTTCCTCAGCTTCCTCCTCTCGCGTAAGACGCGTTCGGAAAGCACCTTCCTCAGCTTCCTCCTCTCGCGTAAGACGCGTTTGGAAAGCACCTTCCGCAGCTTCCTCCTCTCGCGTAAGACACGTTTGGAAAGCACCGTCCTCAGCTTCCTCCTCTCGCGTAAGACGCGCTTGGAAAGCACCTTCCTCAGCTTCCTCCTCTCGCGTAAGACGCGTTTGGAAAGCACCGTCCTCAGCTTCCTCCTCTCGCGTAAGACGCGTTTGGAAAGCACCGTCCTCAGCTTCCTCCTCTCGCATAAGACGCGCTTGGAAAGCACCGTCCTCAGCTTCCTCCTCTCGCGTAAGACGCGTTTGGAAAGCATTTTCCTCCTCTCGCGTAAGACGCGTTTGGAAAGCACCTTCCTCCTCTCGCGTAAGACGCGTTTGGAAAGCACCTTCCTCCTCTCGCGTAAGACGCGTTTGGAAAGCATCTTCCTCCTCTCGCGTAAGACGCGTTTTGGAAAGCATCTTCCTCCTCTCGCGTAAGACGCGTTTGGAAAACACCTCTCCTCTCGCGTAAGACGCGTTTGGAAAGCACCTTCCTCCTCGCGTAAGACGCGTTTGGAAAGCACCTTCCTCCTCTCGCGTAAGACGCGTTTGGAAAGCACCTTCCTCCTCTCGCGTAAGACGCGTTTGGAAAGCACCTTCCTCCTCTCGCGTAAGACGCGTTTGGAAAGCACCTTCCTCCTCTCGCGTAAGACGCGTTTGGAAAGCATATTCCTCCTCTCGCGTAAGACGCGTTTGGAAAGCACCTTCCTCCTCTCGCGTAAGACGCGTTTGGAAAGCATTTTCCTCCTCTCGCGTAAGACGCGTTTGGAAAGCATATTCCTCCTCTCGCGTAAGACGCGTTTGGAAAGCATCTTCCTCCTCTCGCGTAAGACGCGTTTGGATCTCAAGTTCACAAACTCCTCTCGCGTAAGACGCGTTTGGATCTCAAGTTCACATACTCCTCTCGCGTAAGACGCGTTTGGATTTCAAGTTCACAAACTCCTCTCGCGTAAGACGCGTTTGGATCTCAAGTTCACATCCTCCTCTCGCGTAAGACGCGTTTGGATTTCAAGTTCACATACTCCTCTCGCGTAAGACGCCTTTGGATTTCAAGTTCACAAACTCCTCTCGCGTAAGACGCGTTTGGATCTCAAGTTCACAAACTCCTCTCGCGTAAGACGCGTTTGGATCTCAAGTTCACATACTCCTCTCGCGTAAGACGCGTTTGGATTTCAAGTTCACAAACTCCTCTCGCGTAAGACGCGTTTGGATCTCAAGTTCACATCCTCCTCTCGCGTAAGACGTGTTTGGATCTCATGTCCTCTCGCGTAAGACGCGTTTGGATTTCAAGTTCACATACTCCTCTCGCGTAAGACGCGTTTGGATTTCAAGTTCACAGACTCCTCTCGCGTAAAACGCGTTTGGATTTCAAGTTCACACCCTCCTCTCGCGTAAGACGCGTTTGGATCTCAAGTTCACATCCTCCTCTCGCGTAAGACGCGTTTGGATCTCAAGTTCACATACTCCTCTCGCGTAAGACGCGTTTGGATTTCAAGTTCACAAACTCCTCTCGCGTAATACGCGTTTGGATTTCAAGTTCACATACTCCTCTCGCGTAAGACGCGTTTGGATCTCAAGTTCACATGCTCCTCTCGCGTAAGACGCGCTTGGATCTCAAGTTTACATACTCCTCTCGCGTAAGACGCGTTTGGATTTCAAGTTCACATCCTCCTCTCGCGTAAGACGCGTTTGGAAAGCATCATACTCCTCTCGCGTAAGACGCGTTTGGATCTCAAGTTCACAAACTCCTCTCGCGTAAGACGCGTTTGGATCTCAAGTTCACAAACTCCTCTCGCGTAAGACGCGTTTGGATTTCAAGTTCACATCCCCCTTTCGCCACATCCCCCTTTCGCGAAAAGACGCGTTAGGACAATTTCAAATCCATCACACTGCTTTGTACACCGCACTCGCACTATCTTGTACATTCCAATGGTCTAGGAGACCTTAAATCCTCTGAAGGTGCAATTCCTTTGGTGTTTGTCGTGCCCGAACGACTTTAGGTGGTCTGGTATAGCCGCCTGCCTGTGATTGCAATGAGTTCCTAAGAGACCAACTGCGACGGTGGAAACTAGAGTTCGAATGGCGATGCCTAGAACGCAAAAGGTTCGGGATTTCTGAGACTAAAGTCTGGTTTAAATACCCAGAGGTGCATCCAGGGGTGCATTCTCGGCTTGAAATCTGTATGGCAGCCCCATAGGTTGAGGTAGCTTGTATGCGCCTCAACTCTGGAAACTGAACCAACCTAGTCTGTCACCCCGTTGGAGAATAGGGAAAGTTATAAATATGATCAGAAAAGCGGCATCCATGGCTACCTCAATCGGTTAACAACAGCAGGTGCGCCTGTCTGTTCACACCAGTCTTCCTCCTTTCGCATGAGACGCGTTAGGTTGTTTTGCATAATCATAAGTTTTGTTTTTCAAAAATACCCGGCTTCGCAGAGCGTATAAGTCCAATTTCAAACCGGCTTCGCGTAAGCGTATAAGTCCAATTCTCAAAATCATTCTGCATATCATTAGCATCTTGCCCCTGAACTACGCTGGTTTGATTCCTTGCAAAGGGATACGTAGGCAACCTTCTGGTTCAACCACATGCATTGCATTTTGTTTGATTGTCCAAGTCTTACGGCCTTGTCAAAATGGGTCGTCTTCGGGCTTTGACATTCACTCACGTCATTTCATGACTTCGAGTTCTGTCAAAGAGGGGCAACTGTAGACACCCCATTTTTACCACCCTTAAGACTTGGACACTTTGTTTTGACTACCCGCTGATGAAAATTGGAATGTGCTATTTTATGACTTTCTCAGCATAAAAATCAAATTGAAGCTTTAATCCTAAACCTCGCTCATTTTGGCCATCACTAATATTTTATTAATGTGTAGTATTTTATAATTTTATATTTTTATATAAATTTATGTGTGTACATATTTTTAGATGTTTTTATCAAAACCAAAAATAACAAAAAAAAAAAGAAAAAGAAAAGAAAAGAAAGATGCTAGATTCAACTTGTATATATTATATATATAGATTATATATTATTATGATTATTGTTTTTGGACGGAATATCTGGTCATGATGAGGGGTTTGGGTGAAGTATTAATTTTTAAAAGAAAGGGTGAGACACCTCTCTGGCTCTCCACTTCTAAGTTCACTTTACACCTACAGAGATGAGTGATAGCTGTTTAAAAACAAAAAAGAGGGGCCTCAGGTCATTATGGGAGGTGAGTGGTGGAAATAAAAGAATGAGGTGGTGAAGAATATTTGGGGGAGAGACCCAACACATACTAAAGGAGGAAGGGGGCCATATACACACACACATGGGGGGACTCTCTCTCTCTCTGTCGGCTTAGAGAGAGAAAGGTGAGAGAAAGGAGAGATAAAATAGAGGCATATATTGAAATCACTAGTTGAGAGGAAAAGGGGGGCCTTTGGGCGGAGCACAAAAATAGGAAAAAAGAGAAACTCTTCAACACTCTCTCCCTCTCGGGTGGGAGAGGGAGAACAGGAGAATAAAAATAAACAAGCAGCTCTCTCTCTCTGGAGTTGGGAGGAGAACACACACACAGCCATTTACACACACCATTGATACACACATCAACACATTCAACAAACACACAGCCACCGCTGCCATCACACACTCAACACACATGATTCACACCACCACTACCATGCATACACGGTATAAACACACAGCACACACACATGCATAGAGTGCTTTTCTCTCTCTAAAAGAGGAGACCCAACACCACTGCCAGCCACACACGGCGCACACAGCCACGATGAACACACATACACTGATTCGGCTCCCTCTCTGATACACTACCCAGCACATACTCGGCACCCACACACCACACACAGCACATACACACACGGCTCTCTCTCGCACCTCTCGGCATCTCACTCAACGCACACAGCACACACACACAACTCATGCATACACATGCAACACCCACACCATACACCTCCCATACACCTCCCACACACCACACCACCCATGCTCACAGCAACCCAGCACCACTACACAACCCAGCTCTCTCCTCTTCTCTCTCTAACACACACCCATGCACACACAGACACGAGGCATACACACATATACAGCATACACACACACAGCACACCCACGGCAGCTGGACACCCAACACACACACCCATGAGACACAACACACATGACAAAACACACACACACACACCCATACACAATGAAAGAAATTGAGAGAGATTGAGAGAGCAAATATCAGCTCTGTATTTTGATGTGTATTACAACCAAATGGAACCTCCATTATATAGGAGGTGTTTACAGACAGAATTATGATACAAAGGAATTATAGAAATGAAAGGGCCACCGAAAGCAGCCGAAAACAAAGAAAAGGAATGCATCTATCTGGAAGGCAGCTGCACTATATAATTAATATACTATCTATCTATTAGCATGTGTACATCTAGTATTATATTACATAGTGGGATAACAGATGTATATTAACAGGCCCCCTCAAACTCAAGGAGGACAAACATCAACCAACTTGAGTTTGGAGACAAGGTCAATGAAGCGGCCAGGAGAATGAGCTTTGGTGAAGATATCAGCAGGTTGATCAACAGAAGAGATCGGATGGAGATGGACAGTACCATGAGTAACGTGTTGCCGAATAAAATGGCAGTCAATCTCAATGTGCTTGGTGCGATCATGAAAAACATCATTGTGAGCAATTTGAAGAGCACTGTGATTGTCACAAAAGAGGGCAGTAGCGCCAGAGGGAGTAACACCCATGTCAGCAAGAAGCCAACGAAGCCAGAGAAGCTCCTGAGTAGTATCAGCAAGGGCACGGTATTCGGCCTCGGTACTAGAACGAGCAGTAAGAGATTGTTTCTTACTGCGCCAAGAAATAAGAGAATCACCCAGAAAAAAGCAAAACCCAGTAGTAGAGCGGCGGTCAGTAGGATCGCCAGCCCAATCAGCATCAGAGAAAGCACGAAGCTGGAGAGAGGAGCGGGCGGAATAATGAAGACCATGAAACATGGTGCCTTTGAGATAGCGAATGATACGAACTAATGCAGCATAATGTGTGGTACGTGGAGCCGACATAAACTGGCTGACAATATGGACGGCATAGGCAATATCAGGACGAGTAACAGTGAGATAGACAAGACTGCCAACCAGCTGACGATATAGAGTAGCATCAGAGAGAAGAGTGCCATCAAGAGGTGTAAGACGACTCTGAGGCTCCAGGGGAGTGGAGGCAGTCTTGCAATCCGTAAGACCAGCACGGGTGAGAAGATCAGGTATACTTAGCCTGAGAGAGAAAAGAACCCGTGGAATCATGGAAGATTTCAAGACCCAAGAAATAGCTGAGAGGACCAAGGTCTTTCATCTCGAAATGATGGCTAAGAAATTGTTTAAGATGAAGAATACCATTGACATCATCACCGGTGATAATCATATCATCCACATAAAGAAGAAGCAAGGTGGTCCCTTGAGCAGTTTTGCGGATAAAAAGTGCAGTATCATAAGAGCTGGAGGTGAAACCACAGTCATGAATAGTAGAGCTGAACTTGGCAAACCAAGCGCGGGGAGCTTGTTTGAGACCATATAAAGCACGCTGAAGTTTGCAGACTTTATGAGGTGGATAAGTAGACCCAGGGGGAGGTTGCATGTAGACCTCCTCAAGAAGAACACCATTAAGAAAGGCATTTTTCACATCCATTTGATAAAGATCCCAGTGTCGGGTAGTAGCAACTGCAATGAGGCTGCGAACAGAGGTGAGACGAGCAACAGGAGCAAAGGTCTCCTCATAGTCAATACCATATTCTTGGTTGAAGCCTTTAGCAACAAGGCGAGCTTTATAGCGCTCAATAGCCATCAGAACAGGTTTTGATTTTGTAAACCCATTTACAGCCAATGGCAGTCTTGCCAGGAGGAAGATCAACAATGTCCCAAGTGTGAGTTTTGTCTAAAGCCTGTAATTCATCAGTCATAGCTTGCTGCCAAAGAGGATTAGAGCGAGCCTCCCGATAGGAGGTGGGTTCATAAGAAAAAGCAGTAGAACCAACAATAAAGTCACGAAGACGAGTAGAAGGTTGGATTACCCGGTGTGGTCGAGCAGGAGGAGGAGGAGCCAGAGGAAGAGACTCAACAGGGGGTGAGGAGTCCGAGGGAGCAAGAGCAGGACCATCAGAGCTGGCAGGTGCTTGAGAAAGACCAGTAGGCAAGGCAGTCTCAAGAGAGTCAGGCAGGGGCAGTGGAGTAAGCTCATCAGAAAACAGATCTGCAGAAGGGTTAGTAAAACACAGAGAGGGTGAGGGAACGGATAAACGGAATTGAGAGAGGGAGGAAAACATTGTGTGTTCCCAAAAGACCACATGACGAGAGATACGGAGACGCTGGGAGAGAGGATCCCAACAGCGATACCCTTTATGTTCAATACCATACCCCAAGAAGCAACAAAGGCGGGAACGAGGTTCAAGTTTGGTACGTTCATGAGGTTGGAGAAGAACAAAGCAGGCAGAGCCAAAAACCCTAAGGGTGTCATAAGGGGGACGGGTGCCATGTAAACGCTCATATGGAGTGTGATTATGAATGACCGGTGTAGGGATACAATTGATAGTGTAAGCAGCAGTGAGAGCGGCTTCACCCCAAAAATTTTCCGGACAGGAGGAAGAGAGAAGGAGGGCTCGAGTAGTGTCAAGTAGATGCCGATGTTTTCGTTCAGCACGGCCATTTTGTTGGGACGTACCTGGACAGGAACGATGAGGTTGAGTACCATGACTCCTAAGGAAGGAAAGAAAGTCAAAGTCTTTATATTCCATGGCATTGTCGGAGCGAAAAATCTTGATAGTTTTAGAAAATTGGGTTTTAACCATTGCAGCAAAATCGTAATAAAGTTGTTTGAGTTCAGAGCGATTTTTCATAAGAAACAACCATGTAAAACGAGAAAAATCATCTATAAAAACAACAAAATAACGTGCACCTCCCATAGTAGGAGTAGGAGAGGGTCCCCAAATATCAGAATGAATGAGATCAAAGGGCGCAAGAGAAACAGAATCACTTTTATTAAACGACAAAGCAGGTTGTTTTGCAAGTTGACAGGACACACAATTGAAAGCATCAGAACTTACAGTACCCAAATGACCACTAGAAATTAAAGACTTCAAACGACCAACAGAAAGATGGCCCAAACGATAGTGCCAAAGCTGAAAAGGAGATAAAGGAGGAGCAGTGGTAGCAGTGGTAGGAGCAGTGATTTGAGAGGAATCCGGAACATGAAGATGGATAAGTTCGTAGAGACGCCCTCGCTTACGGCCTATCCCAAGAGTTTGCCCGGTCCGAGGGTCCTGCACCAAACAACCAGTATGGGAAAAGGTAACAGTTAGACCATGCTCACATAATTGACTAATGGAGATAAGATTTAAAGTGAGAGCAGGCATAAGATATACATGGGATAAAGATAAGTGAGAGGTGGAAACAGACCCAACATGACTTACAGACAGAAGAGACCCATCAGCAGTATGGATAGAAGGAACATGAGGAGTCGAAGAGAGAGGAGTAAAAAGAGTAGGATCAAAGGTCATGTGATTACAACAAGCGGAGTCAAAGTACCAGGAAGTGTTACCTGCGGTGGTAGACAAAGCAGTAGATGGAGGAGTACCGGCATGCTGCCAAAAATGTTGAAACATGGCTTCAACATCGGTGTGAGAGAAGACCGGAGTGGAAGGATCTACCGGGACAGAAGAGGGTGAATCTTCGGAGGCGGCAGCAGCAGCAGTGTGTGGAGCAGGCATGTTTTTAAATGGAGTCCCAGAACGGTGAGAGTTGCTACGGGAAAAATTCCCGGTGGAAGGACCATGGCGAGAGGCACGGGTAGGATTGCGGAAGCAATCTTGTTGGAGATGACCGGGGCCAGTCTTGTTGCAAAATCGACAAAGACGAACGGGACAATGAACCAGAAGATGAGTCGATGGAAGATTGCGGTTGTGACAGTAGTTGCAGGAAGTGGACCGCTGTGGTGGAGGAGAACCCCGAGCCTGAGGAGTAGCAAGAACAGAGTCCACAGGGTGCGGATGTGGTGAAGGAGAGCCCCGAGCCTGGGGAGTAGCAAGAACAGAGTCCACAGGGTGCGGATAGAGAGTGCCAAACCTGGTCTCCTCGGACAGAAGTTCAGAAACGGCTTGCTCAAGAGTGGGTAAAGGAGTGCGATGGAGGAGAGATGCGCGTACGGGCTCAAAACGAGGAGTGAGAGCCATGAGAAACTGAACCAAGCGATGTTGGTCACGGTAGGTAGTAAACAAGGCAGCATCCTCAGTGTGAGGCCATGGAGGCTCAGAAAGAGCGAGTTGATCCCAAACATAATACAGTTGGGAGAGAAAATCATTAATGGTCTGAGTTGTTTCTTGGCGCATACAGTGAAGATGACTCAGAAGTTGATATTGGTGAGCAAGACCGGTAGTCTGATAGCGTTCTTGCAAAAAATCCCAAATGGCCTTGGCTGGAGAGGAAGCAGACTCAAGTTGGAACCTTCCAAACTGAAGGCTGATGGATGTAATAGAAGTATTGCGAAGCCAGGTGATGATCTGATAGTTTTTACTATCCCAATCTTCCAAGCGGTCGAGATATTTGGCAGCGGAGTCCGTGGCAGCGGATTCCGTGGTTGTTAGGATTGGTTTGCACACATCCCCAGTAATGATACGCCAAAGTTTCTTGCCTTTGAGGAAGCCAGACATGGCTTGTGCCCAAAGGACATAATTAGTCCCGTCAAGAATAACGGAAATTGGGTGACTAGAGGAATCCGGGCGATCCATGAGGAGAAAATAGCAAAATGGAGGTAGATTCTGAAAAAACCGAGGTTACCGGTGAATTCAGAAGGCCGAAATTAGTGGGAAAATGAGTGAAATGTCCCAAAATATGACTAGAGGGACGAAAATGAGCTGGCGGCGCACGTTAGCAAGGTGTGCGCGGCGCACGTTAGCAAAGCAGACTGCAGGGCTGACGTCACAGAGGCGCGGCGCACGTTAGCAAGCTGGTGCGCGGCGTACGATAGCAGAAGAGGACAGGCAGTGCACGGTAGCAGAAAAGCTGACGTGTGCTGACGTCAGAAACACGCGGCGTAGGTTAGCCGCGGATGTCGCAGTGCACGATAGCACGGCGCAGTGTGGAGGACGCGTGGAGCGCGTGTGAGGCGGAAGGCGAAGACAGGTGACGCGCCGGTCACAAAAGCGGCGCGTGAGAGCGCGTGTGGCGTCGGAATGGGCTGAAATTGATGGCGTTGGAATCGTCTGGAGGAGACGAAGGCTCTGGTATGGTGAAACCCGTATTTCAGAGATGGACGAAAATGGGATACAGATGAAATGCAATCTGCAGAAAAATATGTTGGAAGCAGAGGCTAGGCAGAGTACCTGTGCTCTGATACCATGAAAGAAATTGAGAGAGATTGAGAGAGCAAATATAGCTCTGTTTTTGATGTGTATTACAACCAAATGGAACCTCCATTATATAGGAGGTGTTTACAGACAGAATTATGATACAAAGGAATTATAGAAATGAAAGGGCCACCGAAAGCAGCCGAAAGCAAAGAAAAGGAATGCATCTATCTGGAAGGCAGCTGCACTATATAATTAATATACTATCTATCTATTAGCATGTGTACATCTAGTATTATATTACATAGTGGGATAACAGATGTATATTAACACACAACACATCATACACCCATTTACATAACACCACACACATGCACACATTCATGCACACCACCACCACTACACCCACACACACTGATACACGGCTATCACACACTCATGCACTCACGGAAACACACAGCTCACTCTCTCTAGCTGAAATACACCACGGCATCAACCTGGTCTCTCCCTCTCCCTCTCTTGGCCACTAAACACAGACCCCTCTCTCTAGCTAGGTGACCAACTCAACCACTCCGATCATCGCCAATAACCGCTGCAACAGTAGCCGCAGAAGCATCGCATCTGCCACCGTAAACACCCTCATCAGTTTATTCATCAACCCCGTCCAGCTCCTCAGTCAGCAAGTCCTGTTCCTCCTCCGCAGCAGCACCATGGCAGCAGCTTCGGCAACTCTTCTCTCCATGCATGACCTATCAAGAAGTAGTTTAAGTAATTAGGATAATTGGTAATTAGTGTAGGTAATTCGAATTTCATGTTAATTAGAATTTAATTAATTAATCGGTGTTAATTAATTAGTGTAGTTTTTGTAATGAATTAATTAGAATTTAATTAATTAATTAGAATTGTAGAACAATTAATTCGTGTAGTTAATTAGTTAATTCATTAGAATTTTCTATCGATTAATTAATTAGAACTTTAGAATTAATTAATTAGTGTAGTTAATTAATTAATTTCATTTTAATTTTATATATTAATTAAGTAATTAGTTAGTTTCATTGGAATTTTAGAATTAATTCATTAGTGTAATTAAGTAGTTAGTTCCACTTTGTAATAATCAGTTAGAATAGTTAATTAAGTGTGATGTTGTAGTTCTCATAGTTAATTGATTTATTTTGTAATAATTAATTAAGTAATTTAGTTAGCTAGTTAGTTCATTCGGACCCTCCTGCGTGAGGGCGTATTAATTCATTCGGACCCTCCTGCGTGAGGGCGCATTAATTCATTCAGACCCTCCTGCGTGAGGGCAAACAAACTTGTAATAAGTGTGCGTGTGTGTGTGTATGTCTTCCAACCCCACGTCTTTCTCCCTTTTATTTATCAGCTTATGATGGTTAGTTTAGAGGCATCATGTTTAATTTAGCATACTCATGTTTGCATCCACTTGTATTGCATGCACCAAGACTCGGTTCATCATCCAATTCGCATTGTCGTTTCAATAATTCTCTGAATACATGCTTAGACCACATGCGATCAAATCATCTCATATGCCATATTAGTAGCGAGTCTAGTAATTGCATATCACATGTGTTGTATAGTTAGGATTCATGCATATTTTCTAACTTTGCTTTGTAGCTTGTTCGCGGGACGTGTAAATATGTGAGTTGTTATGCTTTAGCATCCCGCTTGTACATAATTTTCTTATTATGTTTAGCATCCTACCATGAGGCTAAGTGCTTAAATGATAAACTGTTTGAATGCCTGTGGATGAAGGCTTGTTGCTTAAATTGGAATGATTCAACGAATGTACGTTTTAAGATTCACATATCTAAGCCCACTTAAGGGTGGCAAATTCAAACCCTTTTCGAGAAACAAATATGAAATTGAATTGTTCCAATTTGAGCAAACTAGTCTATACCTTGTATGCTTCACATAATAAATTTTAGGATTTATTAAATAATCAGAATAAGAACATATATTGTACATAAGAATCACATCATAATTAGTAGAGGCCGATCTTTGATCGTGAGTGGGGTGCTCATTATTGACCTTCCCCTCTCATACCTAAGTTCCCGAACCAAGACACTTTGGTAACGACGGACTAATGGCCTTTGGCACGAGTCACGGGTTTCCTAAATTTCCCATAAATATTTAGGTGGCGACTTGAAATCTGGCAAAACAGTCCATTTTTGGCATTTGATTCAAACATCGATTTTCCAAAAACAATTGCCGGATTTGGACTCTTTTTGTGTTTCCACTGTTTCACATTGCACTTGTGAAATCAGATTCAGAACCAACACAAGTGGAGTCCGAACTGTAAGGGCTATTTCATTCTTCCGAAAGGGGGCGCGAAAAGCCGAGCTACAGACACCCAGAAAAAGTTGTCGTCGTGTAAGTCCTTGTCTAGGTCTGATCTTTAAGTAATAGGCAAGGCCATCGCCTGTATGCCCGAGGGTATACTGGCGAAGTATCTCGGCCAATCCTAGGTTGGTTCCTAGCCGGTTGTTTAGTTCGTGGATCCCATTAATTATCCTGTACGTGTTGGTTGAGACTTGGGTTGGTGCTAGCCCGGTGCGCCGCAAGAACTCGCACAAAAGGGGGTTAACCGGAAAGCGGAGGCCACCCTCTATTATAGAGAGCACGGTGAAAGGGCACTGGTCCAATCCGCCCTAGGGGGTTGTTTCCTCGGCACCGAGCTCGAGATGCACGTCGGCTGGGATACCGTATTCTTCCCGGAACGCGGCTAGAGCAACCGGCGTGTCGACCAGGAAGCAGTAGCGCCCCATGCGTAGCCGGCTGGCTTTAGCGTGGCTGAGGTGGTTTGGCACAAACTCTGTTTTGGCGGCTGCTCGGTCTTTGAGAGCCTCGGTGTTTAGTGCGTTGTCCCTTAGACTCTTGCAGGAAAATGAGGTTAAGTGCAAGTGGGAGCGCGGTCGCACAAAACGAGCTTGACTTTAGCTCGATCAGATGTAGTGCCAGACCACCTCGATCGCGAAGGTAAATCCAGAAGCCCGGTCGTTCAAGCAGACCAGATGTTAGCCCAGTTGAGCAATCGAGCCCTCTGCCTACCTCGGTTCCTACAGAAGTTTTTGCAAACTCACAAATTGCTCGGTTTCGATGTTTTCTGGGATCAAAAGAAGATCTGGAGCTCGGTCCACTCCAGATCTTTGTGTTCATCATTGAGATTGAAGAACAGTAAAGGGAACATGGGTAGAGATGGGTTTTGGGGAGCTATGCCCAAAAATCTATGGTTTTGGTGCCTTAAAACGTGAAATACCAAAGGAAAAAGCTACAACGAGGATTCAAAGAACTTACCAGTTTGGAGGCAGAGGTTACTTCTTCAAGCACAAACGAAGAAGAAGAACAGGAATGGAGGTCAAGCACTGTAGCTCAAAGACGTCTGGAATGAAGGAGAGTCAATAAGAAGAAAATGAATGGAGGGTTGGCATGTTTATAGGAGTGAAAAGGCCGCCCAAATTTGAATATGAAGGGACAGTTAGGTTGGCTGCTCGAGGGCTAATAAATGATTGATGCATGTCCCAATCGATGGCGACGTCAGAATTGAAGAGACAGGATGGCGAGTTGAGGCGTCAGCCGAGCAAATTGATAAACCAAGCTCGGGATTTAGCGCAGTTGAGGCTTTACAAGTTAAGGACCGATGGAGAATCTACCCCAGTCAGATCATGTAATCCCAGTCACACTTTTGTGGACGGAATTAAGGGGCAATTGAGAGGGAGATTTATGGTCTGACTTTGGGCCGTGGAAGAAGCCGGATAGGATGGGGCCGAGCAAGTTTGGGCCGAGCTAACTTGGGCTTACCTGGAGCTAATCTCGCTCGGTCGTGGCCCAGGCCTGAGGACGAGGTCTCATGTTTGGACCAAGCTTCCCCAGGCTTGAACTTGCTCGGTCGTGGCCCATCCCTGAAGTCTACCTTAGTCGAGATGAGTTTCTGCTAACCAGGTTTGGTGGGTACACGATTAGCACGGTTATGTCGGAATGCTACCGAGCTCGGCTGTATGGAGCTCGGCGAGAGGAGCATTCACGTACATTGCGCAGCGCAGTCGTGGAATGCCGAGGTAACTCCGCCGAGCTGCCGAGCTCCTGCTACTAGTGTGGTATGGCGGATTGGATAGGTGGTGATTGCTGGATTTGTGCTGACAGATGGGAAAACGGCACCACGTGTCAAGAGACTAATGAGAGTAGTTTTGAGCGCAGAAAGTATATAAGCATGACTACACCCCCCATGTTGGATGGAACAACATTTGGTAAAACAGTCATTGTGATTTATCTCTCTCTTCTCTTCTCTCCGTGTGTATGCTAACTTGACCGTCGGAGGGGTTTCCGGCCACACACCGCCGGGTAGCTCACCGCCGTTGTGCTCGCAGGTCAATCGGACAGACAAGGAGCTTGGTAGAAAGGAGTACGGGCATTGCAGAATATTTGCTCCCCGTACAATACCCCGCCACCAAAACTGGTGACCCAGATCACGATAGATCTTAGTGCCTCCCGGATGCACCGCAAGGCGTGGATGGTGAAACTCTCGGAGTACCCCCTCTCGGCAAGACTCCGGCACAAACAAACGGTCTCGGTATCTCACACTCAGGTCAGGATACACAGTTAAACCCTTTTCAGCCTTCCCACTGGAGATCTTCTCTCGGAGGGATTCTATCTCAAGGTCACCTCTCTGTGCCTCTAACACTCGATTCACAAGTGTAGGCTATGCAACTATAGAAAACAAGGCCGTAGCCTCAACAGATTCACCCAGAAGTAAATCAAACTCGCCAAGTGCACCCAACATCTCCCACTCCCGGATGGCTATACAAGCTACATCACTAGTGGATTTCCTACTAAGAGCATCGGCCACAACATTGGCCTTTCCCGAATGATAGTGCAACTTGAAATCGTATTCCTCAATAAACTCCATCCACCTCCTCTGCCTCAAATTCAAGTCTCTCTGTGTAAACAAATACTTCAAACTTTTATGATCTGAGAACACCTCGAATCTCTCACCATAAAGGTAGTGCCTCCAAATCTTCAAGGCAAAGATCACCGCTGCTAACTCTAGGTCATGTGTAGGGTAATTCCTCTCGTGTATTTTCAACTGATGTGAGCCATAGGCTACCACTTTCCCCTCTTGCATCAACACACAACCCAAACCCCCTCGTGAGGCATCACAATAAACCGCATAACCCAAACCCCTCTCTGGAATAATTAACATTGGAGCGGTAGTAAGTCTAACTTTCAACTCTTGGAACGACTTTTCACAAGTCTCACTCCATACAAACTTGACCCCTTTCTGTGTCAATCTAGTCAACGGTGAAGTTACCCTGGAGAAATCTTTCACAAACCGACGATAATACCCAGCTAATCCCAGAAAACTGCGGATCTCAAAAACGCTCTTAGGCTGTGCCCAATCCTGCACTGCCTCTATCTTGGATGTATCAACAGACACCCCTTCCCTAGAGACTACATGGCCTAAGAACTTAACCTCTCTCAGCCAAAACTCACACTTTCCAAACTTAGCATACAGTCTATGGGCTCTAAGCAACTCAAGCACCACTCTCAAGTGTTCCTCGTGCTCCTCCTCAGAAAGTGAATAAATCAAAATGTCGTCCACGAAAACGACTACAAAACGATCTAAGAACTCCTGGAAAATCCGGTTCATCAAGTCCATAAATACTGTCGGTGCATTGGTAAGCCCAAAAGGCATCACCAGAAACTCATAATGGCCATACCGCGTACGGAATGCCGTCTTTGGAATATCTTCCTCCCTGACCCTCAACTGGTGGTAACCCAATCTCAAGTCTATCTTCGAGAAACAACGGGACCCCTTCAATTGGTCAAACAGATCGTCTATACGAGGCATAGGGTATTTGTTCTTAACCGTAACCCGATTCAATTTCCGGTAATCGATACAAAGTCTCAAGGCACCATCTTTCTTTTTAGCAAAGAGGGCCGGTGCTCCCCGCGGTGAAACACTAGGGCGGACAAAACCCTTATCTAGCAACTCCTGGAGTTGAATCTTCAACTCACTCAACTCGGTTGGAGCAAAACGATAAGGTGCCATGGAAATCGGTGTCGTGCTAGGCACTAAGTCAATAAAGAACTTAATCTCTCGATGAGGTGGCAAACTAACAAGATCCTCGGGAAAGACATCCGGATACTCGTAAACCACTCTCGGTAACTCATCCAGGTCTCATCACACTCACTACTCATAAAGCTAGCGAGAAGACCACTAAGCTCACTCCGCCCTCGCAGATCATACACCGGTGACAACACACTACCAACCCGATCTCCCAAGAAATGGAAACAATCCGCTCAAGGTATGTACCGTGACCCTCTGTGGTAACAATCAATAACAGCCCGGTATGACGATAACCAGTCCATACCCAAAATTACATCAAAACCCGACATAGCCATAACTACAAAAGAAAATGGAAGTCGGCGATCAGCTACCTCTATATCACAGCCCCGACACCCCTGTTTCAAAATCAACTCACCCCCAACAGGTGATACAACACAAATAGGAGATGCTAACTGTGCCAACTCCAGTCCCAAAACAGAAACAAAAGCAGCAGATATAAAAGAATGGGATGCACCCGCATCAATCAACACATTGGTAACCGAGTTGCAAAACAAAAAGGTACCTCTCACAATAGATGGAGCCGATACAAGATCCTGCGCGATAACAGCATACACGGGCCCTGAAGGTCTCTGGTCTACCTGTTCACCTCTCGGGGCAAAAGATTACTGCACAGACTGAGACGATGAAGCCCCCTCATTGGCCATCGAGGCCTGAACTGACTGTGCGGGCTGAAAACTCTGCGTCTGCCTTGAACCAGACGCACCAGATGTGCCACCCAACTGCGAGCAATACCTCTTCAGGTGCCCCGCCTGACCACACTGGTAACAAGAGAGCAGCTGGCCTCTGCCCTGACTCTGGCCCTGAGGTCGAGTTGAAGATGAAACTGCTCTCTGCCCTCCTCCCTTCTGCGGGCAAGCTGGGGACTTGTGAACCAGCTAACCACATTTGTAACAGGTAATGTCTCCCTGACTGCCTCTCCCAGAACCTGCACTCGGCACTGGAAAGGTAGATCTCGCTAAAGCACCCTAGGACTGCTGAGGATTAGAACCCTTCTGCCTCCTGCCATCTCCCTGGCTATCCTAACTCTTTTGGAGCCCCTCATCCTCTTCTCCTCCCTGCATCATAGTCTCCATATGGGTCGCGGCATCCACAAGACGCCCGTACTCCCGGGTCATGGATCCCCCAACTCTGGTTTTGATCTCGTGTCTCAGCTTCTTCTCAAACTCAAGACAACGGCGTTCCTCAGACACCACAAGCTCAGGTGCGAACCTAGATAAACTGGTAAATGTGGCCTCAAACTCAGCCACTGGCATACTTAGCTGCTTGAGCTGACAAAACTGGTCCCTCAATTTCTCCCTAACAGCTGGGGACAGAAACTTCTCTTGGAAAGCGTCTACAAAGGCCTCCCACGTGCCAGCAATACGGCCCCGAATAAAGTTCCACCACTGACCCGCGTCTCCCTTCAGCTGGAAAGACTCCAAGGTCACCTTCAAAGCCCCGTCTTCGATGCCAAGCATCTCAAACGTCTTCGTCATCTGCTCTAGCCACTCATCAGCCTTAAGTGGCTTTTTCGGATCACCAACAAACATTAGACCGGAAGTACTCCCTCTTTAGAAAAGAAGGCCCTGCCTCAGCAACATGGGCCTAAACCTGATTCTCAACTCTGAGAATGCCCATGGATTCCGTCAATCCTCCTGCTATCTCGCGGGCTAAGGCGCCCATGGCCTGCTGACCTACTGGCTCGGCCACATTGGCCTGACCTACACCCTCCTGCTGCTCCAGAATCTCATCCGGTATAGGCATCTCCTGCCTCCTAGGCCTACCTCACCTACCACCACGTCCTCGTCCTGACATCCTAATAAAGGTAACGAAAAACATTAGCACATTCACAAATGTGCCGAAGCTATAACACTCACGTCCTAATGCAATGGACAACTGTAATTCACACCACGTAAGCACATAATCACATAAGGACTTTCAAATTTCATTTCCGGATAATGACAGTCCCGAGGCGTTGCTAGAGTTCCAGTTAGAAACAACATTGATCAAGTGTTTTTCAAACAAGACTCACAGAAACCCAGGGATCCAATCAACATCCTAGAAACTAAATTCCATACCCATATAGCCACATAAATATGTTGTCACATAAGCACATAACATTACATCTAAGTCTCTAACAAACGAGACAAACCCATTGTGATACTAATCACTTCCTACGTACCCAAAGTATTCAAACCCAGCACGCTTTGATACCAAGTTGTAACGCCCTCGAAATAAACCCATAAATCATACAATCTTGACATGCTTAGACATAAGAGAGTAAAGCATAATTTCATTCATCAGAGTGTTCATTACAAAAGTATTACATGTTGACATCAAAAGTAAGTGCCCTACGGGCTTACAACTTTCCAAGCCAACACTTGGCTACAAAAAAGAGAGTGCTAACTCAAAACACAAAATAAGCCATAGGCTTGATTTATATGTAATACACAAAATAATTACAAAAAGATAGGCCTTCAACTCATCAACCTCCCAAGCTAAGATCTTGGAGGCGGCATATCGCCAGTACCTGAAAATAATGTCCCATATAGGGTGAGCCAACGCCCAGTAGAGATATGCTAAACATAATATGAGCAATAACTAAAACATTAGCATTTGATAAATGTTTAACTCATATAAATCAACTCATAACATATTTCTGTTCCATGACACATATGTCCATGCTTCATTCCATTTTCCTTTACTAAACAAATTTTCAATTCATACATGGCTCAGGACCTAGCCAACAATTCAATGAGACTAAGACTCATATTAAGACACTTCATTTTTAAATGATATAACAACTCATATCAAACACTTCCATACTTCACATTTGATACACATATTTGCTGTATCACTATCATATCAAAACACTTCCATACTTCATAAATGATACACAGATTTGCTGTATCAATGGAGTCCATCCCCTATCTCCTCCCAAATAATATCCGGTTTAGGAGTCCATCCCCTATCTCCTCCCAAACCGTGGAGTACATCCCCTATCTCCTCCCACACAATACAATGTATATAAACAGTTATCATATATATGTTCAATCAATACACATATTTAATGTATTATTCCAACCGTCATATTCAATAACACACTCAGTTGATTAGTTTTAATTTGCCTAATCATCATGCATTATCTACAACAATTAAGACTATCCTCCATCGATAACTCAAAGCAATTATTTTTAAACAGATAATAAATGCATCAACAAATAATTTATCAACAATTTCAAAAGTGAGCAATTAATAAATTCGACTCCACCATTCCATCTCATAACATGTTAATTTCATCATTTCCATTCCAATTTCATATTTCACAATGAAAGTCATTAATTACACTAATGACCCAATAAAACCCAAATATGGCATTTCTCCCACTTTTCCCATTATTGACTCAATGGTATAAATATCAACAATAATTATCACTAATCTCATTTTAAGACCCAAAATACACATTTATGGGCTAAAATAACAAAACCCCTCTTTCTCAAAGTTCCAAATCTCAAACCCTAACACCCAAATCAAACCATTTATACAAAATGCTCAAAATCTATGCCAAAGCTCATAAAAATGAGTAGTTATCCCTACCTCAAACTTTGGAGCTCAACAAAGAAGATGATGAAAACTCAAAGTGCTCCAAACACCAAATTTTTCGGATCAAAATGAAGAGCAAGACCAACTTCATACTTTTTGTAAAGGGACCAAGGTAGAAGATCAATAGATCTAGATGATCTTGTAAAGAGAAGTTGAAATCTAGAGAGAGATGCTCTCAAATTTGAGTTTTGAAAAGTTAGAGAGAGAAGAGTCAAAGAAAAGTGATCCAAAAAGTCACTTTTCGGACTGATATAAAAGTCGCCCCGCTCGAGCGTGGAACTCCCCGCTCGAGCATCAGACACAAACTCACGCTCGAGCGTCAAAAGCACCGCTCAAGCGTCAATTGCACAATTTCAGAAGTTTTACAGACCATGGTCCCGCTCGAGCAGAGGAACAAAAACAAAGAGGCACGCTCGAGCGTCAAAAGCCCCGCTCGAGCGTCTGAAGACCTGCAGAGCAAAATGCTGAGAGATGAAAAACTACACTCGAGCATCAAAACGCCCGCTCGAGCGGAGAAACAAAAACGAAGGGCCCGCTCGAGCGTCAAAAGCCAAAATCTGGGCATCAACTCTAGGTTTCTAAACACAACCAACCTGTTTCAAACCTGCCCAACACAACCCAAGATTCAAATTCAAGATTAAAGGATGGGAATGAGAATATGACAACAACACATCCACGGAGCCGAGTCCGGAATACAATACACAAAGAAAGGGAAAACCGGGATCGCTATAAACCAAGCTAGTGATGGTGGTGTTAATAGTATAGTGGAACTAGTGGTAGTGATAGCAATAGTGTTGTTGGTTAGGGTAGTAATGCAAGTGGTGACGATGTTAGTATTTATATTTTAGACAAGCTTCTTTCAGTTTTGCATGGTATTGTAAGGTCCAATTTTTGGGCTAATTCAAACTCATGTCGACGATTTGAATGAGACTTAAACACTCCTAAATGTTTATCTTGTAAGAGCATCTAATCATTCATATTTTCTTTCATTACATTTAAATTTGATGCAAAACTATTCAAAATTTAAATTTGATGAAATTTTTAAAAGATGAATAATATTAGATGATTTCTTTCATAAAATTTGATGAAAAGAATTTATGTTGATTGATTTATTGTTTTGTTTATTATTTAAAAATTTAGATCACCTCATTAAGTAAATAAAAATTGAAATTTTTTTAATGAAAATTTAGATCACCTCATCTTAGTTATGTTATTTTGTGTTTTAGATATGATTAAATTTTTTTTTTTATTTATAATTATGATAGTATTATAAGTATGACTCATGAGATATTTGGTTATATTTCATATGGTATTTAGTTATGATTTTTTTTTAAAAATTTATAATTATGATTCAAAAAATATAAAGATAATGTCTCTTCAAATATATCAATTGCTATTGGACCATACAGTGGGCACATCATTTAAGCCGATTTGGAGGGGAAAAAAATTAATGGATGAATCATTTTTTTATAAAACATATTAAATATATTTTTGTTACAATATTACGTACTTTTATAGTGATGTTACACATATTATGGTTAAAAATATTTAAATATAAAACATGCAACATTATAAAAAAAATAATCTTGTTTGGTTGCATATGGTTCCATTTTTCTGAATTTAATTTTCAAAAAATTAAGGTACATCTAAAGAGTAAAAAATTATTTAAAATATCAAAAAAATTCACTAAAAATAAAAATTCAATTCAAAAAATTAGAACTAAGCAAGGTAAATCACTCTGTTTGATTTTAATTTTTAGAATTTACTTTTCTGAAAATTCTTCTTTATTGTTTTTCATATTTTCTTTTTGTTCTTACTAATTTTTTTTAACATTTTAAGCAATTTTTTAAAAAAAAATTTTAGATACACCTAACATTGTAAAATTTTTTGTGAAAAAAATCATTAAAAAATTCACTAAATACCAAAAATATATTTAAAAAAATGAATATTCAGTATATTTTTTGTATTTTATGTATTTATTAATTTTTTAAAATATTTTTTCACAAATATTTTACTTTTTAGATACATTTAAGTAAGGTGCATCTAAAAATTAAAAAAAATACTGAAAATATTCACTAAAAAAATATGAAAAATAAAAATCTCAATTTTCACAAAACTAAAACCAAACACGCTCATTAGTTTTAAATTATAAAATTACTATAACTCTATTAAAAAAATATGTAATATTTAGAGATTATTTAAAATAATCTAAATAAATATATTTTTTAACTTTTAAAAAAAATATACAAAAAATAAAAAAATAATATGACAAAAAAATAAAAAAATAAAAAATTACACTTTTTTATGCACCCAAACAACTTCATAAAATGCTAAAGGTGGTGTTACATATATTAATTGACATACTAATTAGTGTATCAATATATATTATAATATTATTACTAACCTCATCCATTATATAAATTATAAATGTTGTAAAAATTTTAAAATTATATCACATTAATTTGTTAATACACGTGTGTCAATTGATTATATTAATATTAATATATAGGGATTTTTATTGATAAATCTCATTTAGAAATGTTTTAAACCTAAGAAATTCATGAAGGAATTTTTTAACCTAGTTAGTCCCATGTATGTATAGTTTTATTCCATAAAGTCTTTTTTCTTGATTTACACTACTTTCTTGGACACTTATGCCCTTATATTTAATTTTGATACCCTTATAAATATTTTTTGAACGGTTAGCAATTTTATGATGTGAACATTCATATTTTAAAATTTACATTGGTAGGAATGTAAAATTGGCCCGTGGGCGGCTCGAAACCCGCCTGCGAGTCGGGGCAGGCCTGGCCCGTTGACAATGTGAATATTCACATTGACATGTTAATATTCACATTAATATGAGTGTAAAATTCCCGCTCGTGGCTCATGGGCGGCCCGGGACGAGCCCGGTCCGGCCCGTTGACAATGTGAATATTCACATTGACATGTTAACATTCACATTGATAAGAGTATAAAATTAGCCCGCAGCCCATGGGCGGCCAAAAGCCCGCCCGCGGCCCGGGGCGGGCCCGACCCGGCCCGTTGACAATGTGAATATTCACATTGACATGTTAACATTCACATTGATAAGAGTATAAAATTGGCCCGCAGCCCGAAGCGAGCTTGGCCTGACCCGTGACAATGTGAATACTCACATTGACATATTAACATTAACATTGATAGGAGTGTAAATTTTGCCCGCTGCCCGAAGCTTGTCCGCGGCCCGGGGCCGGCCCGGCCCGTTGACAATGTGAATATTCACATTGACATGTTAACATGCACATTGATAGGAATGTAGAATTGGCCCGCGACCCGTGGGCTGCCCGAAGCCCGCCCACGGCCCGGGGCAGGCTCGTTTGGGTCCGGGCCCGAGTATGTTCGAGACCCTAGGCTAGGGCCTAGGCCATCACTTTGAAGCCCGACCCGGCCCATCGGCCCGCTTAAGGCCCATTCAAGGCTCGGTCCGAGGCCTAGCCCGCCTGAGGCACAATGTCTTTTTTTGTGGAAAATAATAAAATTTTGGTAGAAAAAATTAAAAAGAATTAAAAAAAATGGCCAGGCCCGCCCAAGCCCGACCTAAGCTTGAGGCTAGGCCCAGGCCCACCGGCCTGTCCCGAGGCTCGATCCATCGGCCCGTCCAAAGCCCGAATACCCTTATGCCAGGGCTACAACCTGGGCCTAATTTTTTGGCTCGTGGGCCAGCCTGGATTTTTTTGGACACCCACGAGGCTCGATATGGGCTGGCCCGGGCCTCTACGCATTAATGATATGAACATTCACATTGACGATGTGAACATTCACATTATGGGTATTTTGGTAATTATGTCTCCCATAGGACTTATTGAAGCATAAGAAAATAATGTGGACTAAATAGAATATAAGTAGATGAAAATGGTATTTTGGTCTTCTTACCTCAAATAGGACTTAATGGAATAGTCAAAAAGAACGTAGGTTGCCCGAAGCCCGTCTACGGCCCGAGAAAGGCTTGTTTGGGCCCGGGCTCGAGCCTAGTCCGAGACCCTAGGCTAGGGCCTAGGCCATCACTTTGAAGCCCGGCCCAGCCCATTGGCCCGGTTAAGACCCATTCAAGGCTTGATCCGAGGCCCGGCCCGCGCCGAGGCCTAGTGTTTTTTTTTGTGGAAAATAATAAAATTTTGGTAGAAAAAATTAAAAAGAATTAAAAAAAAATGGCTAGGCCCGCCCAAGCCCGACCCAAGCCTGAGGCTAGGCCCAGGCCCATCGGCCCAACCCGAGGCTCGACCCACCAGCTCGGGCCCAGACCCAAACGAGTCTGCCCCGGGCCGTAGGTGGGCTTCAGGCAGCCTACGGGCCGCGGGCCAATTCTACATTCCTATCAATGTGCATGTTAACATGTCAATGTGAATATTCACATTGTCAACGGGCTGGGTCAGGCCTACCCCGGGCTGCGGGCAAGCTTCGGGCAGCGGACAAATTTTACACTCCTATCAATGTTAATGTTAACATGTCAATGTGAATATTCACAATGTCACGGGTCAGGCCAAGTCCGCCTCGGGCTGCGGTCGAGCTTCGGGCCGCCCACGAGCTGCGGGCCAATTTTACACTTTTATCAATGTGAATATTCACATTGTCAACGGGCCGGGTCAAGCCCGCCCTGGGTCGCTGGCCAATTTTATACTCTTATCAATGTGAATATTCACATTGTCAATAGGCCGAGCCGGGCCCGCCCCAGGCCGCCCACGGGCCATGGGCGGGTTTCGGGCAGCCACGGGGCGCGGGCCAATTTTACACTCCTATCAATGTGAATGTTAACATGTCAATGTGAATATTCACATTGTCAACGGGCCGAACCCAGCCCGCCCCGGGCCGCCCATGGGCCGCGGGCGGGTTTCGCGCTGCCACGGGACGCGGGTCAATTTTACACTCCTATTAATGTGAATGTTAACATGTCAATGTGAATATCACATTGTCAACGGACCGTGCCCGCCCCGGCCCGACTCGAATTTTTCCGAGCACCCACGTGGATCGACATGGGCCGAGCCCCTACACATTGACGATATGAACATTCACATTGACGGTGTGAACATTCACATTAGGGGTATTTTGGTAATTATGTCACCCATAGGACTTATTGAAACATAAAAAAATAATGTGAACTAAATGGAACATAAGTAGATGGAAAAAATATTTTGGTCTTCTTATCTCAAATAGGACCTAATGGAATAGTAAAAAAGAATATGGGTTTGACGGAATAAAGCTCTTAGAGAGTGGATTTATCAAAAAAGTTTCCTAATATATAACATGTATATAATATTATTCAAATATTAATATATAACATGTATTATTATAGGAATAAAGTGGTGCCTGCCTGCCAGCTGTCTCTCTCTTTCTCTCTACAAGTTCCAATACACGTTTTCATCCATTTTTCATTCAAACAATAAAGTATTTTCAGGGAAGATGAATCAGCCCAGAGGAAGGAAAAAAAAGAAAAAACAGAGGGAGGAACACCACAAATTCATCGGAAGAGAAGTTCATCAAGCTTCTGAACATATGCACCAGAAGATGCATCGGAATGACAGAAGACCCAGCAAAAATCATGGGAATGCATCGACGAAATAGAAAAGGTTGAACTAAGCCACCGGCGACTTCAACTCTTCAGCTTTCTGGTGAGCTCTGCCTTCAACTTTGCTTCAACATTTCAGGTTTCTTTTCCTTTCCATTCAAATCATGTTGTGAAGTTTTGTATTTTGTTGGTTTGTTTCTTTTGATCTTACCCTCTTCCTGTTCAAATGAAGAACAAAAAAGAAATTTTGTAACAAAAATATTATAGAAAACAATCAGCCGTATCCGTTTTCATTTGGCCGTATCCCGTACGTATCCCGTACCTGTACCCGTGTCGACACGGGTACCTCCCAAAAATGAACGAGTCCGTGTAACGTAGATGGGGCCTACACCATCAATGGTTGAGATCCAAAGGGTGTTGTGGGGTCTCAATCATTGTTGATGCAAGAAATGATACAATTCTAATTTCATAAAAGGAGTAATATGTTACTTGGAGTATTTGATACTTCAAAATTAATTAAGAAGTATCCAATAATATGTGACTTGGAGCATCCGATACTTCAAAACTAAGTATCTGATACTTCAAAATTAATGAAAAATTAATTAAGAAGTGTACGATACTTTTAATAAGTATCTAATACGTACCCGTAAGTATCCAAAGAGTATCGGTATCCAATACGAATACGACTTCAAATTTGAAGTATCCGTGCTTCATAGCCAAAAGTGCAAACCCAAGCACTCATTAGGTCTTAACTTTTAGAGGACTCATGGAAATGGGTGAGTTATTTTGCTTGACTTGGGTGTAAAGAAGATTTTCAGGGTAGGGTTGGGGAGAGCTGTACTAGGAAAAATTGAGCCAACTAATACCTCAATTTCTTACCAGCAAAGCAATTCAAATAGCTAAAAGATTACAACTTTCTGCATGGCAACCTCTAATTGTGCTTCAAAATAATAATAATAATAATTTTACAAGCCTTTTTCAATAAGATTTTAAAACCCCAATTGCAAATTACCTAGCCTGATCGCAAAAATGAGAATCACAAGAACACAATATCGAGATCAACAGTTTTAGGGAAATTCAAGAAACAATCAACATTTTAGCATCACAAAGCATATATATATACATAGATATGTATATATATATACACATGTAGAGAGAAAAATTAAGCATTAAATACAAATAAATAAATAAAGCAAAATTGAGAGACGTACGAACCCTAAAAATCAAAAATTAAAGAAATTAAGAGCAAGGCAAACAGGGATTACGAGTGGAACATCATACCTTTGAGGACTAAGAGCCCCCTCTCGCGAGTCTGATTATGAACCCTAGCTTTCTCTGATCATAATCCAAATTTCAATAGACAAATGTTGAAAGTTTGGTTTCAGATCATAATCCAAATTTCAATAGATAAATGTTGTTGTAGAGAGAGATAGAGAGAAAACTCAAATTCGCTTACAAAAATTTGACAGATAGAATTTAAGGAAACTATTGAACATATAATAAAATTTGGATAAATATCTGAATAGATAAGAGGGGAAAATTGAACAGATAATAAAATTTGGATAAATATTTGAATAAATAACGGGGAAAAATTAAACAGATAGTCAAAAAAATTGAACAGATAAAAAATATTTGAACAGATAGTCAAAAAGTTGAACAGATAGAAAAAAAAAACTTGAACAGATAATCAAAAAAAGTTAACAGATAAATTAAGGGATAAAATTAGAAACAAAATATCCTCCTAAACTAACAAAATGATTTCTCACCAAACTATTTCACAAAATGTGAATATTTCACTAATAAAAAATATACACTAAACTTAATACATTATATCCTTAGTTTAGATTTTTCAACAATTTTCACTAAAAAATAAAAAGAAAATAAATTTTTTAATTTTTTTTTATATATTTTGTTAATTTTTTTTATATTTTTTTAATAATTTTTTAACTTTTAAATTAATGTCAACAATTCCCACGGTCTAAATACCAAAAATGCCGTTAGATTTGTTGGTGGTTAGATGTTGGCAAAATGGTGGAGGTTGGTTGGAATCTTATTTTTATATAATGATATTGTGACGTCACTATGGTTTTAGTGACGTTTTTAAAACGTCGTCATAGGTTTTTTTAATTTTAAAAATTCCAACCGTTAGTATGATAATGGCGTTTTTAGAAAAGCTATCTTATCTTCTTTTTTTTCTTTTTTCTTTTTTGAAATTGTTCTAATTTTATATGATTGAACTAAAAGAACACTTGTAATAAAATTGAATAGCACTAATATGAAATAATAATTCTCATTCAAATAGCAAATACAACATTATTCAATTTAATATTCAATCACCATATCCCACAAAATAACATATCCAAAAATTGAATTCACAATTCTCAATCAAAAAATTGCTACCTTGTATACAAAGCCACAAAATAACATTACCCCCTTCTCTCTCTCACCACTCCCCCATCTAACACAAAAAATAAGAAGAAAATAAACAAAAACACCCAACTCCCCAATCAGATCAAAGGAAAAAAAAAGAAAAAAGAAGAGAAATAAAAATTCAAAGGAAAGCCCTATCCATCCTTCACTGTCATTCTAAATCGCTCTCCATGCTACTTTCCATGGCCTTCAATCCTCTCGATCTCTGCCAATCATAATAATAATAAAAACAAAGCCAATAAAAGATGTGCAGTGAATAGATAACAAAAATAAATGAGAAGTTCAAGCTGCTGAATGTTATTTTAAATAGTCACATTAGGTCAAATTAACCTTGGGTATTTCAAACTATTAGAAAGCACACAATCCCATGTCATACTCAACGTATCGTATCTCTGAAAAAAGAAAAATAAGCTACACAAGATTACTAAGAATATTAATGCCAAAGCACGTACAAAAAGAAAAGTAGCTACACACATCTCATACCATCAGTAACAAAAGCAACTAAAACAGGCATTTACTATGTTAACATGAATGCAAATACAAATCTAAAAAATATTACAATACTCTTCCAAATATTAATATGAACTGCCTAGGAGTTACAATATAACGTTAGTACAAAAAAATGCATAAAATATTCTACTTCAATTAATGCACAAATTACTTAAAATGGAAAGTTTTCCACTTCGGACACAGAGCATTTAGTTCCTAATATAACACATAAAATATTCTACTTCAATTAATGCACAAATTACTTAAAATGGAAAGTTTTCCACTTCGGACACAAAGCATTTAGTTCCTAAGATAACACAAGTTTCGCAGCACGAAAACAACGACTAGCTCAATGAAAATCACCTATATGGCTTGGAACATAATCAGAATGGTCTAAAACACATTTGTCCACATGAGCAATATATCATTATGTGTAATAAAAGCTTATACATGGAGAATAGAGAAGAAATTCTATATGTCTGTATTAATACCAGATGAAACCAACCACTATTGCCAACTAAAGCAAACTATCCAAAAGCATTAACTCAAGGCTACAACACATGCATTCCAGCTCATTCCAACCTGAAGAAATTCTCTCTGTCTGTACAACACATATCTATTTCAAAGTGTGTGTTTGCATACCCTCAATTTTCATACAGTAAAATTAAGCAAAACCCAAATGGAATTAGCTTGTATACATCATAAAAACTCTACCACATACTACCTTTGTACTAAATCAACTCAAAATCACAATCACATCAAATACACAATCTACAATTATCCACCAATTTTCAACACCAAATCACATCATGTCTTAATAAATTTAGAAAAGTGAGAAATTAAAAATTAGTGATGTTAGTAGTTTTACCTTGTTAGTTCTTCTCCTTATTCTTCTCTTTCTTTTTCTTTGAAAGGTGAACCTATATTTAATAAGGGCAAGTATTGTAATTAATAAGATATTGTATTTGTCAACTGGGCTAGACAGCTTTTCTGATGGAATGAATACATGCAGTCAGCATCAAAATAATAATCGATCGCTGAACATTCTTATTTTGCCGAACTTATCAACAATTGTTCAAAATTGCAAGTCAAGCTGCCGCAGTGGTAAGACTGACTAAAATTTGAGTCTTTTTTTATAGAAGTTACTGGCTTCATATTTCTCTCTATATCTCTTTCTTGTTTGGTGGTTGATATATAAAATTTGAGTCTTTTATGAAAGTATTCTTCTCTGCAATTGATAGAGATAGTACTTTTAATGATTCAACTCTCCCTTTCCATTTCTCTCTTTTGGCCATCTTAATGGAAATTGGTCAGACATGATGAAAACATTAGAGATTAAATAGTGATAAGGAGAAATACGTGTAAAGCTTGTAAAATCAAGTAATTCTCATGTCATAAATACAACACCAACTCTGTGAGTAAATTCCATACCCAAAATGATCGAAAAAATAGTGCTACTCTAACCTAAAAGTTAGTCACTTCTCAAATCCAATGATGTGGCAAACTATTAAATATCTAAGATAACTCTCTCTCTCTCTCTCTCTCTCTCTCTCTCTCTCTCTCCTGTTTTCTCTAATCATCATCCAATCATCTCTTTTACACATTAGTGGGTTTAGAAAGTGATTCTATATCATTTTCCTTGAAAAAATTAACTATTTTTTTTTTTTAAGCAGAATATGGCTTAGCGATGCTGTTTTTCAACAACTTGATGTGCAATATAGAAACAACTGCAAATTTGTTTGTACACTACAAGAAATCAATCTTTTAGAGACAAATTTATTCTGTCCCTAAAAGTGTAATATTTGTTGGAAAAAACTTTAGCCAACTAATTTTCTCCATCGCGAAGTTTGTCCCAAATGGCCCTTCTGGAAAAGTCAAAAAATGACTTTTAGAGACAAAATTTTACATTTGTCACTATAAATAGACTTGTAGAGACAAAAAAATGTGGTTGCAAAAAGTTTTGATTTTGAGACAACCAAAATTTGTCTTTAAAAGTCTAATTACAGTCCAGAGCAAACGAAGTGGTTATGGAGACAAAAAAAAAAAAAATTTTTGAGACAACAGAAATTGGTCTTTAAAAGTTTTAGTTTTGGGGACAAATGAAAATGGTCTCTAAAAGTTTCAATTTTTGGAACAAATGAAAATGGTGTGTAAAGGTTATAATTTTTTTGAAACAACTAAAATTGGTCTCTAAAAGTTTGATAAATTTTTATTTTTATTTTAATTTTTTTATTTTTTAAATTTTTTTTGTCTTTTTGATTTTGTAACAATTCTTCTAAAAATACTAGTTTGAACGTCAACTTATATTCTTTTCTTGATTTCTCAACAACCAAACAAAAAATATCAAACATATCACCAGACCATCTGTTCATCTCCAAATTAAAATTGAATTACACCAAAAAAAATAAAATAAAATGCTCATCACATTCAAAGAGGCTTAATCAAAAGATATTTCAATAACAAATAAATACCATGCTCTTATTCATTAGTATGTAATATATTGATTGTATATCATAACTGACAGAGATTTCAAAACTATAATTTCCAATTTATAAGGCTAGTGCTATAAGCATTGTTTGTAGCATTCAACAATTCAATGAACAGATTGTAATTGGAGTTATATCTACCTTCATAACAAAATAACTCAACTCATCGCATCTACTTTTCAAAGGCTTCGTTGAAATGGCATTCAAAATCTAGCAAAGAGCTCCCAAGCTTCAAATCGATACAAGCTTGCAGAACCTGCACAGAATAGGCCACACTCTCAAATAGATTACCAATGAAAAATTATCCAATGATAGATTAATTTAATAGATTGCAATTTAATGTGCCAATTGTAGTATCTGCAGCAATCACACATAAATCTTAGTACACAAAGCTACCCAAAATTCACTATCAATCTTCAAGAGTTAACAAAGATTACACTAACAACCCCGTTACGTAGCTCAAAATCCGCGTGGCTCAATTGGCTCGAAAATCAAAACCACGTCGTTTTGATTTTTTTTTTCTCTCTTTTCTCGTTTTCTGAAGATCTAAAGAAGAAGAAGAAGAAGAAGAAGAAGAAGAAGAAGAGAGAAGAAGCTGGTGAACAGAGCATCATCATCAACAACCTCTTCATCAAGACAGTATCTCATCAACAACAGAGCATCATCATCAACAACCACCTCTTCATCAACACAGCATCTCATCAACAACAACATCCTTCATCAACAACAGAGCATCATCATCAACAACAACCTCTTCATCAACATAGCATCTCATCAACAACATCTTCATCAACACATTATCATCAACCAACAATTTTTTTTTTCTTCCCCTTCATCTTCAGAATCAGATCTACTAGAGAAAAAAAAAATAGTAAAGAAAACAGAGTCTGAAAGTGGCGCCATCACCGTTGCTTACCGTCACCATCTCTCTTCTCTCTTCCTCTCTCTTTCTCCCTCTCTCTCTCTTGCCCCCCCTTTGTTTTAGATATAAACAGAGGTTGTTCTCTCTCTCTCTAATCTGTTTATCTTTTTTTTTTATTTGAAATGAAATGTATTAAAAGAGAGACGAATAAAGGTGTATAAAGATATGTGGGTGTATGTAGAAGTTCGGGCCATTTTCGAGCCACGGAATTCGAGCTACAACTCTTTTCTCTTAAACTAAAATCAAACCCTGTGTTAGGCACAAAAAAGCAATTACTAACAATTAATCATTTAACCACTCTTCTTACCAAAAAAACAAAAAACCCCATCACTCCTTCAAACTCACCGTTTTTCTTTTGATATAAATCAGATTCATTTATATGAGTTCAAATTTGCACTTTACATCACTGAACTGGGACAAAGTTCAAAGCTCCAACCTCTATTTTTTGGGGTAAATCAAAGACGCAAATTAAAGGAAGCAAAAAAAAATTCCTTGGAAAAACAAAAACTAGCTAGGGATTTGGAATGTTGTGAGGAGCAGAGAGTGGGATATATATGAAAAGAATAAAAAATAAAATAACAATGTTTTCTTGAATCCAGGAACCTGACAATTCAATACCATACATTACACAATACCATATAAGATGGAACAGGTAGATCATTTTCATATAGAAAATGCTATTCCATCAAAATTCGTGAACAAAATTTTATACCAGAAATGATGTGATAGTTTTATTTTGGCAATTAAAGACATCTCAACGGCTTCTTTGTTTTAAATGATAGGCTCAAAATCCAATCAAATCATTTTGTATAGATTTTCTGTTGTTTATATATCACTGCTCGTTTCAAGTACTCCACACGCAGGTATATAACTATAATAGGTCAGGCTTCTATATGTGTCAAGTGCTTTGAACCTGAGAGGCCTGCGGAGAGAAGCCATTTTCTTATTAATAAATTGAAGCATTTCATTTCACTGTAGTACATACCTTCTATGGCCTTCAACAACTAATGCCATGTTGCCTCCATATGTTGCGACAAATATATCACTCTCAACTGAAACAATATAATCCATTGCTGCCATTTGAGATGAATGGTTCTGGAATGGCAATAGCTCTGAGGGTTTAAGTCATGTTTCCTTCTTGACCTGTTTCACGCATCACATAAACCCAAATTACCTAAATTTTAATGTCAAAAACTCTCAAACCCTATTAAAAGTCAGATAGATTGTACACAGCTGGCAGCTGTTCTTGAGGCTTGAACTCAAATTTACTAACCAAATTTGGAAAAGCCACTGCTAGACTCGCCAACCTCGTCTTACCTCCATATATATCTCCACCAACAATATAAATCTGGATGTTTCGATCAATGTCCAATGCTCGCAATGTCAAAGCCGGTTCCTCCGGAGTCATAGGGCACAACCCTGCTTTTCTTTTCTTTGTAGAGTATATAACCTTGTCTTTCCACCGTGGATAAGCATACCTGTCAATATTAATATTAACATACAAAATTTAAGCAAAAGAGATGTATACATATTTGTCACAGATCTACCAATTCCCACCAGAATCACAACAGCAACATTCTAGCCAATCACCAGAATCACAATAGCAACATTCCACAATTTGTTACAAAAATATATAGTACATGGAAATTGATAATGGAGAAAGTGGCAAAACTAGCATGAGAGCATGAACAATCATAGAGAAGAGTTCTCTTACATACTTTCCAGGAGCTATCAACATTAGGAAACAGGTTTACATCTGCGTGACCACCACCTAAGATCCAAAAACAAAACGCATAACTGAAATGGCTTTCTGAAACAACATACAACAAAATTTTCCCAGCGAAAAGTTAAATCTAGAATAATACCTGAGATAGAGTCGAGTGCTAACAAGTCCAAAATTCCTTGCTCAATCTGCAAGTTTGAAAGCAAAAATGGATTTCAGATGTATATCATGAAAAATAAAATCAAATAAGCAGTATTTTGTTTCTTTATGAATTTATAAAGAACAAAAGTTGCAATGGACAGGTAATGGGCTAAGTTCAGATCAACATGGTTAGAAGGAATGTGAAAACAGACATCCATATATCAGCTGACTAGCCAAATAGTTGGCTGAACAATTCAAGATTTAGGTTTATTAAAACTTTACATCACCATTTTGAAATTTTATCAGATTTGCCTATCAAAACAAAAATCATTCAATCAAATATTGGACATAATTTTGGCCATCATCTAGCTATAATTAATTCAAAAAATACATCTAAATTTGATTTAAGTAAAAGCACACATAAAATTGTTGACACAGGAGAAAAAAAATGAACACAGAAATCGTTGACATGAACACAGGAGAAAAAAATGATATCAAACAAATTTTGACACAAAATGAAGAACAATGTTGATAAACGAAATCCAAAAAATGCAAAAATCGACTAAAGAGTCATAGAAATAAGGAAATTACTGTCATGAAAACACTTCTAATGCAAACAAACCATCAAAACAAATAAATAAAAAAATTTAGTTTCGAAACTTATTATCACCAGTATCATCATCAAATATTTTCTAAAGGATCGAAAAATGTCAAGCTGTTCCCAAAAATTATTTTTGAGATTTGTCTAGAATCATCCTAACAAGTTGTCAAATAATCATTATTCAGATTCACATTACCACTTTCAATCATTCTAACAATCACAATTACCCAAGCCATACCCAGTTAAGTGAAGTAGACCTTGGGTGAGAGTTAACATCAACAAGAAAATGAAGCAACATTTATTAAAGAATCAAACATTAATTCTCCTCAAAAAATAAATACCTCTAACGTCCTCAATTGTACCATGCGGCCAACAATACTCATAAGACGATTGACCAGCTCCATCGATATTTTTCCATGGTTTGCTTGCTGCAACAACCAAATAATAAATGTTTATATTCAACCCAACAAGTAAAAGACAATTTTTTTTATTCATTTAAAGGCCACAATGAGAAGTTAACAAAAAGAAAATGTGAGTACAAGACGAACTACGTTAGACCACAAACCAAGGATCATATAATTGTCATGTTAACTTTCTAGTACCGCTAGTCTAGCAACTTTGGCCAGCTTCTGCTTTACTTCATGTGGCAACCTCCGCTTGACTGCCTGAGATGAAATATCAGTATCCTGAACTTCCATGGTTGGTGGTCTTGCTGATATTTACAAAGAGACACACAATTAATTGATTATGCACTTTATAGTAATGATTCAATGAATAATTACGACTGTACACTATAATAGAAAGAAATACTAAAACGTACATTCTGCAACCATCGTCTCCAACTCCCTAATGGCCTTTTCGAGCATCGTACTTTTTGGCCTAACATTTAAACCTTCATTTATCTGCATGAGTGGAGCCTTCTGCATGATTTTAGAATACAAAATCAATATTTGCTTGAATTTCAGTTACAAGAACAAAATGTAAAAGCTACCAAAATGCAAGGGGGTGGATGGGTTGGGGGGAAAAATCGTATGAAACTTGTCTTATGCAGTAACTAGTGTGGCTTCATCAAGAGCAAGGACACCAGGGAGCTCTTTGCCTTCCAATAACCACCTGTTGATATGTGGCTCATCACATCAGCGACTCCTACTTTTTCTACAGCTGCAACAGAGTCTCCACCTCCAATTATGGTTGTCACTCCCTTCACGCTGAGTTCAGCTAACTTCTTTGCAATTGCCTACAATAGCAGTTACAAACTTTAACTCACCATTCATTCATTCAAAAGCAGAAATATAGGGATTTCAATGGGATCAGGTAAATCAGGTAATCTTTACTATTTCTCCCTCTTCTGATGGGCTCTTTGCATAACATAGCCCAACGATTTGTACAGGTTAAAACTGGACTCGGTTGAATGCATGATCAAGTTTTCTTCGCTTAATGCAAAATTTATCTACTGCATTCAATTTGAGGGTAAGATGAATAAAACCAAACATACATAAAAGCAAATTCTCAGTAATTCCCAGCCAAGACTTTCTTCGGTAAGTTAGGCAAAAAGTGGCACCATATCGTCCCAGACCCAACCCCATTGTCATCCCCCCAAGGCATATGAATTTTTTCACATGTATCATTACGTGCACATGTGCACAATATGATTCATCCATTTTTTGATAAATTAAACCAAAGAAACAAGCAAGAAAATTATTGCACACCTCTGTTCCAGCAGCAAACTTCTCAAACTCAAACACTCCCATTGGTCCATTCCAAATAACAGTTTTGGTAGAGTCCAAAGCATCATTAAAGGTCTTAATAGAGTCCGGTCCAATATCTAATCCCATCCAGCCATCAGGGATGCCAGTTGCTGGCACAATCTGCAATGACCGAAGTAAAATATCATTATGTACCAACTAATGTAGTAAAACAAAATCATAGAGATCACCAATTTGTGGAATGATGGTTACTATCAGACTGTCAGTTTTAATCAAACAAAATGATAGGTTTTCCATTGCCAGTGAAGGGACCTAAAGATTTTGAATGCCAAAAGTAATAAAACTTGAGCAAAATGAAATTCCAACTGGAGCTCAAGGAACGAACCTTGCTGTTTGCATCATGAGCAAACTTGTCAGCAATTACCACATCAGTGGGTAACAGAAGAGATAATCCTTTGGCCTTGGCCTTGCCAAGGAGTGAAGTTGATCTAAAAACAGAACCATGTCACTTAGAACTAAAATAATTAGAAAAAGAATATCCACAGAACCATGTCAAATTTGCCTTCATTTTCTTTCAATACTACAATAATAGATCCTAATGTTCAGAAAACCAAATTCAAGTATAAATTGAAACCAAAGAATACAAGTTCCGAGCAGACAAATTGAAGAAACACAATCTCTTGAATCAATGTCATGCCTAAACAAACAAAAAATAATAAAAAAATTCAACTTCAAAGATTTGTGTATCAAACTGAAAACAAAAAGGAATCTGAAATTTACAATAGATCTATGTGAATCACAACAAATAACAACAGATCTTCACAACTGTAAATTTACAAGAAATAAACTAAAAACGAATGAATCGAAGACATAAAAACATCATCGGTTTTGTACACATTTTAGCTCAAATGAATAATTGATTAATCGATCAAACCTGGATACTGAAATCGTTGTCGAGGAGTCTCTGAGATCAGGGATTGAAATCAACAAACCACCGAGAACAATGAAATTAGGGATTCGATCGCAAGAGAGAGGGATTGAAATCCACAAACCACCGAGAACAATGAAATTAGGGCTTCGATGGAGAGAGAGAGCGAGAGAGACAATGGTGTGGAGAAGGAAATGAGATCCCGACTATTGAAGTTGAAAGAATAAAATTAAAATAAAATAATATATGAGTTGTGTTTATTGGGGACGAATCAAAATTGTTGGCAAAAAGTCATTGACCTTTTGCAACCAAATAGTTGTCTTAAAAATATAATAATATGATTAAATTTTATTTTTTTTTAAATTTTGTCATTTTGTCTCAAAGTATAACTTTTACAAACAAATTATTTTTGTTCCTAAAAATTTGTCATTAAAACCTTAATTTCTTGTAGTGGTACTTAAGACTATTAATGTTTAATACAGAAAGGACAATTACATAGTTTGCAGTTGTATTATGCAAGTGGATTGAATACAATAATCAATTAAAAGCTCCCAATGAACCGCCTATATTGAAACAAATGAAATAGAAATATGTTCCATTATTTGTATTCATCAGAATCACTAAGCTTGTTTGGATCATGGATTTGCGCAGGTATTTGGGAAGGAAAAAAAAAAAAAAGATCCCAGTTCTTACCTTATCAAGTGACTTAGCAAGCGCTCTCATGTCATAATTTGTAAGTGATAGGATACCAACTTCAGCCACACAACACACGTAAAGAGCATTAATGTGACGCCAGATAGAACAGCAAAATCATACCTGCAGGATTTCAAACCACAGCCATGAACTCTTCAATGGCATCACATGAAGTAATTTGCCAGTTTTATGGCTTGCTACAAACAATATATATTTTCTATTATTTCTAATTTCTCATTCTTTGTTGCACTCCCCTAGCACATCACCAATCTATTGGACAATAAAAGCCCAACAATCTATGCCCAAGATTTGTACGAAAAACCATCAATCCATCTGAGATGCCAAGACATTAACCAAAAAGGCTTGCATGAAGCCATTAAATCAAGCACAACTCACGGTTAAAGCTTCTATCAAAATTCTGTTATATATTGATTGTTTGCAAATTAGAAAGGAATGCTCATTCTTGCATTTAATTACATAAATCCTGCAATCTTTTGAGGAAAATGATATCCTTACAAAATTTTCAACAAGAATGATGTGGTAGCATTTTGGAAAATATGTCACTTTGATGGGTCTTTTGTTTAAAATGATAAAATTAAGACTTACCACATCATTCTATATTAATTTTACATGCAAAATTTTGGTTTGCATATCACTACTCGTCTTTTTAAGTCAAACAAATAACAGAGTTCAACTAGAATTTACTGACAAACATTCTTGGGTGACAGTGACGAAAGACAAAGAATAGCATTGACCCGATTACACAGTGTCAATCAAAGTTTAATGCAGCAAATTGCTAAGTGTTGTTTGCTTTTATATTTTGATGCTAGAAATAAAACAAAATACCAAATGAAAATTTACAAGAAAGTAAGTGACAAACTAACCTAAGGATCACAAAAACTGGAAACAAAACTGTAGCTGTCGTTATTAATATGTGAAGGCTGACAACCACCTGCAATATTTTGATTGGAAGTGACCAACTTTAGAGTTCAAGGGCTTAAAACATCAATTCATAATCTCCAGTTATTATGGAAAGTTTACAAGCAACAACGAAAGAAACTCTGCGCATTTATGCAAAGTAGTCAGTGCCGAGGATGTTCTATCACTACAAGTCAGTTTGCCATAATAATGAGAAAAGCTACAAAACAAATGCATTAATGAAAAAACTTAGTGAAATATCAAGTACATTTCAGGATAATGAAAGGATTGTCTATCTAATTGTGTAACTTCCAACAGAGAGCTTTCAGAGTTTGTAATCAATAAAAATCAAATAAAAGTTCCTAGACATGTCTACTCCCAACATTCAAAATCTGGTAGTCGTTTCCATAATTACTATTCCAATGCGAAGTATTATACTTTTAGTCTTAGTCCATGAGGAAAACATGACAACAAAACAAAATGGAAAATAATGAAACATGACAGCAGTAGGGAGTGGGGCACTTGTCTGTGGCACCTACATGTCAGGCAGCACAACAATTTCATGCATCTCACGTGAAAATCTCAAATAAGTTTTCAAAAGTGAAAAAGGGAGCAAGCACCAAAGCCATGTACTAGGAAAACAACAGGCCAAAGAAAAAAGAAAGAAAAATAATATATTCAAAAAGAATGGACCTGCTATTCAACCTTATTTATGCTACCATGATTCAATAGAAACACTTCTACATTTTCTAGAGGCTAAGCTCCCATATAACAAGCCAGGTTTGGCAACAGACATTATAATATGAGTCATATGACTGAGATTAATTATCCCAATTAAAGACCAACTCGTGGAGAATTTCATTCCAATATTTTATCAAGTTCCATACGTTTCACAGAACAAGCATTACTTTTTGATTAATCTAAATAACCATGCTAGTTGACTAAACAGAACCAAACAAAAAAACAAAGTACACCCAGTTTAATCCCCCTTAGATGGGGGTCTAGGAGGGGTAAATTGAGTACAGACCTAACTTTTGGCATTATTATATATAAAGTGGCTACCCTCATGTTTGAACCCACAACATAAGAACTTGAAACCTAACTCTAGCCATTCCTTTCAAACACAAATTGAGCACTTTTGAGGTGAAACAGACATAATATACCATATCTGAACAGTGGTACACAAATCTCAACTTGTACATAAACCAAACAATTTGCATCAATTCACAGTTTTCTGCTCTCAAGGCAAAGTAAGGCCTGATCCTTTGGTCTCATAAAATTGGATGCTTCGGATAATTGATCAAGACCTAAGTCATCAATGCCAATCAATAAACAGCTATCATAGTTTGCAATTTCTTGTAATAGGTTGCTTTGCGTAGTAATAGAACACATCTAAGTATTTAAGATCTGCTTGTCCTTTCGTGATTAAGCTCTCAAAACAATTGAAGAGTTAAGTACACTTAGAAGCAGTATACCAAGTTGAAATCACTATGCCATCTCATGAAGTAAAACTATACAAGGAAGTCTAGAAACAAATATAAAGAACAAGTTTCAAAGTTTTGGGCAGAGTTAGGCAGAGTTAATTCGATGTTTCAGTAACTGAGAAACAAAATAACATAAGAAAATTTGAAGCACCTAAAAAAAGAAGATCTAAGACCAAATGCTATCACAATCACTACTCTTTACCTCCTTAAACTAATTGCTACCAATTCAAGCAGTTTAATATGACTTTAACATCATGAACTACATTACAAAATTATAATTCAATATGACAACTTTCTGAACTAAACTACATTCATTTTACCACCAAAATAATTCAGTTTGTAGACCGTGTGTTCTAGACATTTTGTAATGTGAAATATTTAATTCAAAATGCATTAGTATTGTTTTACAATATTATATTGTAAAACTAATAAACAAAATTTAAAGTAGTTCTACAGGTTGCAACAACTCCCAAGTTATGCACTTTGGCATTAATCTTCCCCATTTGACAAAGGCACCATTATAGTTTGTTTGTTTGTTTTTTTTTTTTTCTTTTTTTTTTTTTTTTTTTTTGTTACTACTTTACATATTCTCCATTTTCAATTTCCTTATATTTTATCCACTTCAAATGTCATACCCCTCACAAGGAACATACACCAAGAAAAAACATTCATTCCTTGACATACTTCCCTCCCAAGTTGTCTATATCATAACCTATCATCCCTACATCATCTTTCACTCTTACCAATTTACCTTGTTGCAGTTAAAAATATCCAATCTTGAAGCCTTCAATGAATCCCAACAACCCCATATCTCACTATATGTTTGTATGATTGTCAATGGAGAGAACCACAAAAGATGTACATTTCGGTCATCCCGATTTCACAATTTGCACAAAATGGTTTTATTTCACCATCCATACCATTCAATCACATGTTACTCTAAACATTGTTTGGAAGCCAAAGAAAAAATAGTTAAAGGAACAAATAGTTAAAGAAAAAATAGTTAAAGGAACAAAATAGTTAAATAGTTAAAGAAAAAATGTTTGTATGAATGTCAAAGGAAAAAATAATTACTATCAAGCCAAACAAGCCTCCTGTGTATCTCTGCTAAGTCTATAAATCAAACTTAAATTCATTTTAAAACTCCTTAAAATTTTAAATTGTGTTATTGGTTTTCTCTTTCTTCTTGGGCAACTGCAAGGCTTCTTGCTTCCTCTTTTTTTTTTTTTTTTGAGATTGGCAGACTCTTCCTCCTTCCTCTGCTTGTAAGCCTCCATTTCTTCCAAATACTTTTCCTTGTTTTGCTTTGCAATCTGCAAGTTCCCAAAATAAGAAATTGCTGCTGCAGAGAGAGAGAGAGTTAATTGAACCTTTTCATAAGGCTTCTTTTGTTTCTTTGTCATGTTATTCCATTCTTCACCTATGATCTCTGCAACCTGTCAAACGATGCCAATTTTACAAATTAGCATATGATCAATAACAAGAATTCAAGAAACTGAACGTGAGGCCTCTTCAATTACCTCCCAGACACCCTTGCTCTCTACAAGTAGAGCTGCTCTTCGCTCATTTTTTAACATTAAAAACGCAGACATTAGTTGCTTCGGTTTCAATGGATCCTTTTCTTTCCTGTAGAAATTCAATGAGACAAAGTTGAGAGAGAGAGAGAAAGAAGAAGAAGAAGAAGAAGAAGAAGAAGAAGAAGAAGAAATATAGAGAAAATTACTGAATTTACTTTTTCAACTGAAGATACTGCTCTTCCTCCAACAGCTTCATGGCTTCAGTTGTGAACGCCAAAAACGCAGACATTGGTTGCTGATCCTTTTCTTTCTTGCTCTTCCTCCATTGATCTTTGAGCCATATGATTTGAGGGCAACCTTTCTTCTTCTTGTCTTTCTTTTCTAGCTCTCTCTCTATTCTGTTTTCAAGAAAATGTAGGAAAATTTAGGGGGAAAACTAAACCAAGAATCATCAACTCTGAACCAACAATCTGGGTTCAGTTTCTGAGAAAATGTAGGAAAATTACCCTTTCTAAACCTCCTTCATTTTCCCTACATTTTCTCAACAACCAAACATCGTATTGAAGAGGGAAAAAAAGAAAAAGAAAAAGAAAAAAGGAACCACGGTGGGTTTGAACTCTTTCATTTTCTGCAACTTCTTGAGCTCCTTCTAAAGCTTTTCTCGCTCTTTTCCCCTTGCTTCAAGCTCCTCCTCCTTCATTTTCAAAGTCTCCTCTCTTGCCTTCAATAGCTCCTCAGTTTGCTCCTTCTCAATCCTCAACTGTTGAAGCTTTTCTTGCAACTCCTTCTGAAAAGATTGATTTTGTTGTTGTTGTTTCACTTTCGTCCCTGCTTTCTTAGCTTTCTTGGAGGATTGAGGCTGTGAGAGGCTCTCATGGTTTTCGAAGGTGGTGGTGGTGGGGTCGGTGCAGAAGAGGCGGCGGAGGATGCCGGAGTACCAAAAGGCGGCAAAAACCTTATTCATGTTTGAGAGAGAGAGAGAGAGAGACTGTGTGTAATGGCGTCAAACACTGATGTGTGTTTTGAAAGAGAATTAGGTAAAAGGTGGTAGTGGTATCACCAAAAGGCAACGAAACTATATATGAATGAAGTGGTGCAATATGGAGAGAGAGTGATCCGCGGAGTATCCTAATTTTTTTAAAACAAATATCCTAATCTATCCTAATTTCCATAATTTGGATGATTCTTATTTTAAAACTTATTAGGTAAAATTTATATAAAAAATTAGGGTAAATTACACTGACACCCTCTGAGGTTTATATTTATTACAGTTCTCCCCTTACATTTGAAAAATTACACTGACCCCCCTGTTAATTTAATTTTATGTATGATGATCATTATGTGAGGGGGAACTGTTATGCAACTTTAAACCTCATGGGGCAATCTGTACACCCCCTGAGGTTTATGTTTATTACAGTTCCCCCCTCACCTTTGGAAAATTACATCTCCTCCCCTGAGGTTTAAAGTTTCATTACAGATTCTCCCCCTCAGCAATTTAATTTTTTTAAATACCAATTTTGCCCTCATTGGTAAATTAAATTGACCCCCTCACATTTTAGAAATTACAATCCCCTCCTAAGGTTTAAAGTAGCATTACCAATTGCCCCCTCGGTTAGTATTAGTTGGAAAAAAAAAATTCATTAAAAAAAATTAATTGGAAAAAAAATTAATTGAAAAAAAATTTTGTTAGTAAAATTTTTAAATTTTTGTTTAAAAACCAATATAAACTCATTTTTTGAATTTGCGTTTTTTCTTGGAGTGCAGCCCGCACCCCAAGACCGCAACAGGCCAGATGAGACTCCAACCAACGGTCCGCCCCAAGGTATAATCAACGTGATACATGGGATCGTCGAACCCAAGCGGGTATGTGAGCTCAGAGGGATGATTAAAAAAGCTGAGCACTTGAGAGAGGTACTCAGCGCACAACCTATTGTCAAAAGGGGAAAAACGGAGGCAATGAACGTCATCACCTTTTTGGACAAGGACTTAGCAAGGTTACCATGCCCCCACAACGACGCATTGGCGGTGACTTTGCGTGTCAAGAACTTCGACATCAAACGGATCCTAATTGACCAAGAGAGCTCTTGTGAGATAATGTACTATGAAACCTTCAAACAACTGAAATTGGAGGACAAAGACTTGGCACCTGCAACATCTCTCTTAGTCGACTTCAACTCAATGCCAGAATGGCTGGTAGGCAAGTTAATTCTGCTAGTCAAAATAGGAACGATGACGAAGCAAGTGGAATTCTGGGTACTGAAGGTCCCGTCCACTTATAACATAATACTAGGGAGAGCGTGGTTGCATGCCATGCAAGCAGTAGCCTCGACCAACCATCAGGTATTACGATTCCCTAATGAAGCCGAGGTAGTTGAAGAGGTCTTAGGAGACCAGATCATGTTCAAGCAGTGCTTTGTGACGGTAAACGGCAGTCGAGCTACAAAAGGGTTTGTATAAATGGTACAGGAACCAGAAAGCAACGAGTTATTCACAGACGTCGGCAAAACAGCCGAACAGAAGGCAGTAGAAGGCTTGTTGAAGGTAAGGATGGATCAAAAGAACCCAGCAAAGTTCATTTTGCTCGGCTCGTCTCTGTCCAGCACCGAGAGAATAAAGATCATGAAATTTTTGACCTCTAACATCGAAGTGTTCGCCTAGACGCCATATGACATGCCTGGCTTTAACCCTAATTTCATCTGCCATCAACTCAATGTCCATCTAACCGCCAGACCAATCATACAGCGAACTCGCCGATCGGCACTCCACCACGCAGAAATAATGGCGAAGGAAGTAAGAAACTTGTTAGAAGCAGGAGCAATCAGAGAAGTACACTATCCCAGATGGATTTCCAACACTGTAGTGGTGCCTCAGAAGAATGGCAAATGGCGCGTGTGCGTGGACTATAAAACAATCAACAAAGCATGCCCGAAAGACAGCTTTCCCCTACCAAGAATTCACCAACTGGTGGACCTAACAGCAGGGCATAACCGACTTAGCTTTCTTGATGCGTATCGCGGTAACCATCAGATCGCTATATATGAACCGGATCAGGAGGTCACGTCGTTTACAACACCCAGAGGACTATATTGCTACAAGGTCATGCCCTTTGGCCTAAAAAATGCAGGGGCAACATTCCAACGGATGATCACCAAAATGTTTGAACCATTGTTAGGCAGAACAATGGAAGCCTACATTGATGATATGGTGGTCAAAAGTAGAGATGAGAGGGACTATCTCAAGGACCTAGATGAAATGTTTCAAATTTTGAAGTCCCATAAGTTGTGTTTGAACGCATCTAAATGCGCATTCGACGTGGGGTTGGGCAAATTCCTGGGATTTCTAGTAACCAACCGGGGTATAGAAGCTGATCCTTCTCAAATCAAAACTATACAAGATCTTGAGAGGCCCAACACAGTCAAAGAGGTACAGCATCTCACTGGACTTGCAACCACACTAAACTAGTTCATAAGTCGGTCATCAGACAGGTGTCGACCATTCTTCTAGGCACTAAAGGCCAAGTTTGAGTGGGATGACGAGTGCGACCGCGCCCTAGAAAGCCTGAAACACTACATGACCTCTCCCCCGTTGTTAGTAACCCCAATACTAGGAGAGGAGCTTTTTTTGTACTTAGCAGTTTCCCAGCAAGCAGTTAGCACGGTGTTGGTAAGAGCTAAAGGAATACAACACCTGCCTATCTTTTATGTGAGCAAGACATTGCTAGGCGCTAAAACAAGGTACCTTCCATTGGAGAAGCAGGCTTTAGCTTTGATGATGGCTTCAAGAAAATTGTCACACTACTTCCATGCCCATACCGTGATTGTCTTAACGGCCTTTCCCTTAAAAGCCTTATTTGAGAGGGTGGATTTTTCTGGACAAATTCGAAAGTGGGTCGTAGAGTTGGGACAACTTGACATTAAGTTTCAACCAAGAACAACAATAAAGGCCCAAGCTTTGGCAGACTTCGTGGCCGAATTTGCACCGGGAAACCATCATGTTTACCCGGTCGACTTGACCGAAGCAACCGAGACCGAAAGAAGGGAGGAAAGTGCCGCAGGAACAGTGCAGTCCCCAAAGTAGAACGCTCAACTGCATAGCAAGCCATTCAGTCTTAAAGAAAGGGAAGAAGGAACAGACCGCAACACCGCCAGCAAGGACTCACCCAAAAGTAAAGTCTTGAGCAAGGATCAAAGCCCAACGGCAAGCATTGACCTGGAAGAAGGCATCAGCAACGCCCCTGATCCCAAGACATCGTCAGATCCAGCCACTTGCTGAAAGCTTTTCGCCTGAGAGATGTGGAAACTCTTCGTGGATGGAGCATCCAACAGGTACGGTACAGGATTGGGCATAGTCCTCATCTCACCGGATGGCCTAACGATTGAACAAGCAGTCAACCTTGACTTCCCAGCATCCAACAACGAAGTGGAGTATGAAGCATTGTTAGCAGGTTTAAAATCAACACTTCACATTAATGCCACCGAGCTAATGGTGTACAGCGACTCCCAACTGGTAGTCAACTAGATCTCGGGCGATTACGAAGCAAACGATGAGAGAATAGCTAAATACCAAGAGTTGGTAAGAAAGGAGATCATGAAATTTGAAGTAGTTCGGATAGAGCAAATCGGTCGAGAGGAAAATAGTAAAGCAGATGAGCTGGCCGGATTCGCGTCAATAGCAGATACATCTATCCCACACCCATTATTGATTGACTTTCTACCCAGACCAAGTATAGAAAAGCCTGAAGCAGCTGAAGCAAGTTGTGCCGAGCTAGGCCCTTCTTAGATGGATCCCATCGCAGTGTTTTTAAAAGATGACACATTGCCTAAAGAAAAGAAAGAAGCCAACAAAATTCGAGCAAAATCACAGTGATTTTGGCTCTCCCCATCACTAGCATTGTACAAGAAATCTTTCACAGGACCTTACTTGAAGTGTGTCCATCCCAGCAAGGTCGAAGCATTTTTGTTTGAAATACACGAAGGCGTTTGCGGAGCCACCAAGGGGGAAGATCTCTGGCTTACCGAGCAATTTCACAAGGGTATTAGTGGCCCTACATGCAAGCAAAAATATGTCAAGAAATGCGAGAAATGCCAAAAGTTCGCACACCAAATACATCAACCGACCAGAGAGCTCCTACCCTTGACCAGCCCGTGGCCCTTTGTAATGTGGGGCCTCGATATAGTGGGACCACTTCCAACCACACTAAGCAATAGAAAGTTCTTTCTCGCAGAAACGGACTACTTCACAAAGTGGGTGGAGGCAGAAGCACTCGCATCCATAAAAGAAAAAGACATTAAGAAGTTCGTCTGGCAAACAATCATAACTCAGTTCGGCATACCCAAGGCTTTGATATCCGACAACGGGACTCAGTTTGATGGCAAAATCTTTAGGAGCTTTTGTGAAGAATACAAGATAGAATGCTACAACTCTATATTGACGTACCCCCAAGCTAATGGCCAGGCTGAGGCTTTCAATAAAGTTGTCATAGACGGTCTGAAGAAGAGGCTGGAGAGAGTAAAAGGCAAGTAAGCTGAGGAGCTTCCCCATGTTTTATGGGCCTACCGTACCACACCTCGGTGGTCAACTAGCGAAACACCTTTTTCATTGGCCTATGGCATGGAGGCAGTAATCCTACTGGAAGTAGGCCTCTCCACAATTAGAAGTGAACATTTTGATCCCAACTTGAACGGTGAGGCAATAGCCCTAGAACTCGACCTTGCAGAGGAAAGAAGAGAAAGAGCATTGGTGCACATTGCTTCTTATCAACAAGAGTTGCCCAGAAAATACAACAAAACAGTGCACCCAAGGCAATTCAAGATTAGAGATTGGATACTACTCAAAGTAATGGCCAACACTTTGGTATCTGGAGATGGCAAGTTAGGGCCTAACTGGGAGGGACCATACAAAGTGATTGGTTTAGCAGGAAAAGGGGCATATCGCTTAGAAGATATGGACAGCAATCCCAGGCCATGGAACACGGCCAATCTCAAAGTATTTTATTTCTAGCTTTTTCTTAAAACACTCGTGATTTTTTCTTTTTTAATAAAGCAAGTAGACTTTTTCTTGGTAAAATTCTTTCCTCTGTTTGTAAAAGTTGTTCATATTTATTTTCGACTGGGGGCAATCACTAAAGTCGGCAGGATTGACCGACACTTTGTTCTTTAGCAGAGATGAGAATCTAGGCTCAAGAAGGTTGACAGGTTTGACCAACAAAAAATCTTCTTCCTTAGCCAAGATAAGAATCTAGGCTCAGGAAGGTTGGCAGGTTTGACTAACACAAATTCTTCTTTCTTGGCCGAGATAAGGATCTAGGCTCAGGAAGGTTGGCAGGTTTGACCTACACTTTGTTCCTTAGCCAAGATAAGGATCTAGGCTCAAGAAAGTTGGCATGTTTGACTAAGACAAATTCTCCTTTCTTAGCCGAGATAAGGTTCTAGGCTCAGGAAGGTTGGCAGGTTTGACCAACACTTTGTTTCTCAGCCGAGATAAGGATCTAGGCTCAAGAACAAATGACAGGTTTGACCAACACTTTGTTCTTCAGCCGAGATAAGAATCTAGGCTCAAGAAAGTTGGCAGGTTTGACCAACACTTTGTTTTTCAGCCGAGATAAAGATCTAGGCTCAAGAACAAATGACAGGTTTGACCAACACTTGGTTCTTCAGCCGAGATAAAGATCTAGGCTCAAGAACAAATGACAGGTTTGACCAACACTTGGTTCTTCAGCTGAGATAAAGATCTAGGATCAAGAAAGTTGGCTGGTTTGACCAAAACTTTGTTCTTCAACCGAGATAAAGATCTAGGCTCAAGAAGGTTGGCAGGTTTGACCAACAATTTTTTCTTCAGCCAAGATAGGGATCTAGGCTCAAGAAGGTTGGCAGGTTTGACCAACACAAATTTCTTCCGTAGCCGAGATAAGGATCTAGGCTCAGAAAGGTTGGCAAGTTGACTAAGCACTTAGTTCGTCTTCCAACCGAGATAAATGGAAGTGGTTATCTCTGTTATAATAATATTGCATTTTTTCTAAGTTATTCTTCCGCCAAGATTAATATTTCGACCGAAAGAAATGAAGGATAAGGCCGAGCTAGCTAGGCCGGCTATTCTAGCAGTAAGTGATATACTGAAGCAGGAAAAAACTATGACCGAACAAAATGATGGCAAAAGAATTCAAACCAAAAATACTTATATTCTTTAGAAATCCAGTACAGAAGGAGGGGCTTGTAGCCCAGTTACATTTTCGTTAAAAGTAAAATACAGAAACAAGCCTTAGGCAAAAAGATCGTCAAGGTCGGTGTCCAGGTCAGCTCGAACCTCGCCACTGGGTAGCCCGGTTTCAGTAGCTATTTCCTGGGGAAGGTTGGTCAAGGGCACATTTTCAACCGGGCTTGGCACAGGCTAGCTGAGTGGATCCACCCGAGCTAGCTGAAGACCGGGGTCAGTGTTAGCCGATGGAGCAATATTTGGATAAATGGTTTCTTTCTCCTCTTCCACCTCAAGGAACTTCTGTTGAATCGCAGCAACGTAGCCCGTCATATAGCTCGGTATAAAGTGAAGGAGAGGGTTGAGAAAAACTTCAGAATCTCGCCCCTGACCGAGCTTAGCAGCGGTAGCTTTCCACCCACACTTGAAAAATATGTCTTTGAACGCCTCACATTGCTAGACGTAAAGCTCCTCGCCTTCCTTGAAGCCACGATATTTAGCATCCTCCATTTGCTTCCACAGTGCTTTTATTTCGGCATCATTTTTCTTCTTGAGTTTGGCCATTTCTCGAAGATAGCGATCCTTCTTTTCGGCCAGAGCTTTGTCCTTATCTGCCTCAATAGTAAAAACTTGCTCAGCCAATTGGTCCAGGTCAGCTTCCAGCTTGGTGAACTTTGCTCGTAGTTCTTTAAGCTCAGCTTCTTTGGCCTTGTCATCAGCAATAGCCACCTTGGTTGTTCTTTTTAATTCGAGTACGCGCTCGTGTGCGATCTAATTCTTTTGCACGGCCTTCAAAACATTTACAGTTAGACAAACCAAGCAAGAAGTTAGAGGCAAATTCAGAACATAGGTGTAAGTCAATGTACCAGAATTAGCGATTTGTTGGCCGATCATATGGCCTTCAGCTCGGTTAGATGGGCGTGGTGCTCCATGTCAGCTAAAAGGCAGACACTTCTTGCCAAGTTAAACGCCAGAAGATGGTCCTTTTCGGCAGAAACGGAATCGGACACAGTCACGGCTCAACCCTTAAAGGACACAACAGGTGCCCACGCGGGATTAGGAGATGGGGTAGCTCGGTGTCTGCCTATGGTTGTTTCAGGGAGTATGGTCTCAGGCTGCTCGGTTTCTTCTTTATCTACCAAACGCTGTGTTTGGCCAGCCGAGGTACGTGGTCTCGTATTAGGCCGAGATGACGAGGTTCTTGCGGTTAGAAAGGCAACCACGGCTTCACGAGTGTTACCGGCTGGGGACAACTCAGTCTGGACATCAACTGAGGAAGCAGCGGTCTGCTCGGTAGTAAGGACGCGGACAATTCGCTTCTTTGCCATCTCTTGTTCTTCAGTTAGAGGGATTAGGTTGATTTGGGGAAAGTGGGGTCTGGCTCGGGTGAAGGTTCTAGGAGAAAGTCGGTGACTCTAGTTTTCCTCTTTCCGCTGTACCGGTAGGTCGGCTCAAAATTTAGCAGCTCGGCCCAATCTCGGTGGTAGTATCGGATGGCGGCGCAAAAGGCGTCTTGATTGGGGTAGGCATACTATGATTTAAGTTGATTTAATTATGCATCAACCAACACAAGGGTTAGTAAGGTGGCTATTGGAAACAGTAAAAAAAGATGGAACCCAGATGTCCTTACTAACTGCTCCCTTATTCCAGTTTCTGTTATAGCCCGGTATCTGGGCTAACTAATCTTCAAAATTACCAGAAACCCAGAAGAAATTGTCGTCGTTCAAGTCTTTGTCCGGTGTGTTTTTTATTATTTTTTCTCAGCCTCTCCTTACTCTGAGATAGTACACCCAACCATCGTCATTTTGGCCGAGCGAATATTGATGAAATAGCTCGGCCAATCCGAGGTTGAGGTCGAGTTTGCGGTTTAGCTCGGCGATGCCATTTATTATCCTGTAAGTGTTTGTGGAGAGTTGGGTTGGGCACAATCTTGTTTGCCTAAGGAATTCGCATATGAGGGGTTGTACAGGAAACTGAAGGCCGGCTTCTACGATCAATATCACTGTAAAAGGAACGAAGCCCGATTTGCCCCGAGGTGTGGTTTTTAGCTCGGCTAAGGAGAGGTGGACGTCATCAGGAATATGATAGTCCCTTCGGAATTTAGCCATGGCTCCAGGGGAGTCCACTAGAAACCGGTATTTTCCCATTTAACTTAAGAAGAAAAGTGTTAATGTGTTCACAGTGGCCTAGCTCGGTGCGGTTGAGGCTTTGGTTGGCTAAGTTGAGCAAAGTCGTCCAAGGGCAGAGTGCAAAGGTGTGTCTAGCCAACCTAGTCAAGTCTGTTAAGTGGAAATAAAGAGTATTATGCCCAGATAACTGGACCGGGCTAAGTAAATAGGCGAAGCAAAAAAAAAACGTAGCTCGGTTACATCTGGGCTACAGGCAGTTTTCAGTTTGGTCGTGAAAAAGGGCCAACTCAAGGTCTATAGTACGGTTGGTGATTAATGCGCAAGGTTATAGCGCGTTTCTAGTTCGGTCGTGTACAATCCAAAGGTCGCAAACAAGTTCCTAGTTCGGTTACAGCACGATTTTGGATCAAATATCATATTTTTCAAAATCCAATTGGTGTGCCTTTAGGCTTGAGCATAAGGTTTTGGGTTTATGGTATTTGCTCAACACTCTAATGTATATAAACACGCATATATGGATATTTAAGTGCTGAAAGTATAGAAATAAATAAAAAGGAACATCACAAAACAGCATTAGCAACTTACGAGTGTGAAGGCGCAAAAACAAAGTCCAACCAGCAAGAAGGCCAATAAAACATACACAATAGTTACTTGGTCAGGGGTTGAACCTCAGGAGGCGTGGATATGGAGCTCAGAATGCAGAGATTCTCTGAAGAACGAAGATGAACAGTAGAATGGTGACTGTTCGAAATGAAGGGATCGTATTTATGTGAAAGACAAAACGGCAGGCCTTTTTCAAATTTTTTGAGTAATGTGAAGTGGCTGGCATGGTACAAAGAAGCTATCAATGTGTGACACGTGTCCTGTTAAGGACGTGTTGACAAGCTTTTTTGAAATGACAGGCCGTGCGATTGGCGCAAGTTCAGGAAGCCAAACAGACTTCAATCCGGCGGAAATCATTGTTTTATCTCGGCTGGAATCGTTATTTCAACGAGATGAGACTTGGGTAACTCGGCTAGAAGTTTATAATCCGAAACATACTTTGCAGATGGAATTAAGGGGCAATTGAGAGAGTAATTTATGTGAAAATTGGGCCGAGCTAAGTACAACTATTGAAAAGGACCGAGCTAGGTGCAATTTCCTGGACGTGGTGTTGTACTACGGGCCGAGGTAAAGAAGTTCGGTCCTTTAGCCTGACAATTCGGTTAGAGGCAAGCTATTAGTGGCCTGGTCTGGTCGTCCTGAGCTGAGGTATTGTTGGAAGGAGGACTGAGGTATAAGATGGCTCTACAGGACGTCATCTAAACAGTAAAAACTTGCAGAGTAACCTGCAGTAGTGTCGAGCTATGTAAGCATGGTTAGGTCTGGCATAGGGCGCGACCATGCTATCTCGGTTGAGCTGTTACTAAATCGACATAAGGAGGTTTAAGCCATCTCACTTGGCTTGCAGTGAGTAGGGTGTGCCAGGTATAATCTATAAAAGCTCATGACATGACCTATGTACAGGTATGACAATTCTTACTCACAAATACACAGAACTTTTGTTCCTATTGTCTATTTGCTGACTTAGACATCGGAGAGGTTTCCGACACACACTTGCTGGCTAGCTCACGTTTGTGTTTTCAGGTAGTAAAGCGACGACGTTTGGAGGAGTGCAAACTTGATCAACAGGATTATACGAGAAGATTATTTTGTGCTCGTACAGTATACATCAGTGCGATATATCATTTACACAAAACACATATTTTATCCATCAATTGGTAACATTTAAATTGTATCTAAATTTTAATATTCAAAATTTTTCACTGTAGCATTATTTTGTGAAATTGTGTTGTGTTATGCAGACATAAATTGTTATATAGCATGTTAAGTGTTACTCTTTTTAGAGATCATATATTACATCAGTGATGATTGTTTAAAGAACCAAGAGTTCTATTTAACAAAACACAAATACTCAACCAGTAAGGTGTGAGATTATGACCATTTAAATTAATCTATTGGTAATAGAGTATAATATTTTGTTATGTTCGTTTTGTAAAATGAAATGATGGTACATTAGCATAATAATCATACAAGAAAGGAGCCAATTAAATAGATTTATAAACAAAAATTATACTAAACATTGATTATTAAGAAATATATATATATGTATATATATCTTTTTTTGTCAGTCGGTGGGAGAATAATTATAAATATGATAAACAGTACATTAAGAACAATTAAAAGCCAAAACAATCTCACAAAACCCACCAACCGCCACAATTCCTAACCCAAATTTAAGAAAATTAAAATAACAACATAAAAATAAAATAAATAAAAAAACTGAGTGTATGTGAATAACTATTAAGAAATATGATATGCTTAGGGCTGCAAATGAACAGAGCTGTTCGTAAACAGGCTCGAGCTTGGCTCAGTAAGAGCTCGTTCGAACTCGGTACGTTTATTTTTTTTTTGCGTTCGAGCTTGAGCTCGTTAAATTTTTAATAAATAAGCCCAAACATTCTAAAGCTCGGCTCGTAAGCTCGGCTTGTTAGCTGGCTCGTTTAATATTTATTATTTATATATTAAATAATATAAAAATATGTATAAAAAATAAGAGAAATATGCTATTTATGTTAGATAATGTCTCAATGGGACCACATAATTAAATGTGGTGTTATCATTTATAAGAAGCCTCCAAGCTCCTATTTATTGATGTTCTGTATCTTTTTACAAGCTTTCATTAATAAAGATTTTCTTTGCCGATCAAAAAAATATGTGTTATGGACCTAATGTGTAGATACTAGTTGTATAATTTCTATTTCTATGAGGGGCAGAAATAGAAATTAAAATATATTGGTTAAAGTTGGTTTTCATTCCTTTTGAACTTCCACAACCTTTCAGTTTTGAAAACCAATTACAACCTTTAAAAGGTTATGGTCCCTATTCCTCCCCAAGTGGAAAAAAGAACAATGCCATTTTTCTAAATCCTCTCAAGGAGAAACATAAGGCACCAAAGGGGAAAGGATTAGAAGGCAATAACATAATCAATAACAAAGAGTTTATTGATAATCACCCTTCCGTTTAACCGTTCATCAATGGATTCAGGTATGTCATTTTGTCTTGATTTCTTGATAATACACATGGTAAATGATCCGAAGTGTAAGGTTTATGTTCTGAAATTTATGTTGACAATTGGTATCAGAGCCATGCATATCATGTGTCTTATCAGAATTGATATGCTTTATTCATTCTATTTAGTTTCCTGGAATCAGATTCTGAATTTTCTTATGGATGTAAATTCTGTTTTTTTCCTGTTTTGTTCGTCAATTCTATTTATATATGTATGTATATAATTGGGATTGCTGCAGATTATATAACATATACGGGGTCACAAATTTAGAAATCTTTAAATTTAATGTAATTTCATACAACGTCTACAGAAATTTAATTTTCTAACATTCTCAATATAAGTCAATTCAAACAAGATGTCACAAAAGTGATCTCTCTTGTCTAGATTGTTTTATATGGAATGTTTTGATGTTCATGTCTGTGTATCTCATGCGGGTATTTATCGGTCCAAAGACATGATTAAGACTTGGCAGAATTACACACACATTTTGTGGTGATAAACATGTGCCAATTGTCAAGAAAACCTAATGTGAATAATAAATCCATCAAAAGATAGATTTGTTATTTGACATAACTTATTGTCAATGTTTGATCATTACAACAAGAATACCACTTATAGTTAATATCACTACCCAAAGGCTTGGTATTAATGTTGTGCTAGGTATCTTGAGATGTTGTCATTAAATTAATTTATTTAGAGATTATCTGTTTGGTAACTTAATGTGAGCATAATTGTTTACAACTCAACAAACCGGACTCTTAAGGATATGGTAAGAAGTATGATCAGTCATTCTACTTTACCAGAGTCCCTCTGGGGTGAGGCTCTAAAGACAGCAACTTATATCTTAAATCGGGTGCCAACTAAAGCAGTTGTAAAAACACCTTATGAGCTTTGGGTTGGGCGAAAGCCTAGTCTAAAACATTTGTATGTATGGGGGTGTCCTGCTGAGGCGAGGCCTTATAAACCTCATGAACGAAAATTGGACTCTAAAACCATTAGCAGCTACTTTATTGGCTATGCTGAACGATCACGGGGTTACAAGTTTTATGATCCCACAAATAGGTCAATATTTGAGACGGGAATTGCAACATTTTTTGAGGATGTTGAGTTTGGGGGGAGAAATCCAGTTAGAGACATTGTCTTTGAGGAGGAAGCAGGAGTAATCCCACTTCCTACTACTACTTTTGACCAATCACAGGTTCCTATACCTGTCATTGCTCGAGAAGTAATTTCGGATCCTCAACCAGACAATGTTGTTCAAGATAATATAGTTCAAACCCCCATTCAAGATGAGGAGGAACAAACTCTACAACCTCAACCTCAAGAATCTGTGCCATTAAGGCGATCCACAAGAGAAAGGAGATTTGCACTTTCAGATGATTATATTGTATATCTCCAGGAACATGAGGTAGAAAATGGAATGTCGAAAGATGATCCAATCAACTTTCGTCAAGCCATGGAAAGTTCCAACTCTCATAAGTGGATAAAAGCCATGAATGAAGAATATAAGTCTATGCAAGACAATAAAGTTTGGGAACTTGTCTCATTACCAGTTGGTGCGAAGCCCGTAGGTTGTAAATGGATATTTAAAACCAAAAGGGATTCAAATGGTAATGTGGAGAGGTATAAGGCACATCTTGTAGCCAAAGGCTTTACTCAAAAAGAAGGAATTGACTTTAAAGAAACTTTCTCTCCAGTTTCTTCGAAAGATTCTTTTAGGACAATTATGGCGCTTGTTGCATATTTTGATCTTGAGTTGCATCAGATGGATGTCAAAACAGCTTTTCTTAATGGTGACATTAAAGAAACAATTTATATGATGCAGCCAGAAAACTTTGTGTCAGGAGACCCAAAGAATATGGTTTGCAAATTGACTAAATCCATCTATGGACTCAAACAAGCTTCTCGTCAGTGGTACTTCAAATTTCATCAAGTTCTCACTTCGTATGGTTTTGAAACTAATGTTGTTGATGAATGTGTGTATCACAAGTTCAGTGGGAGTAAACACATATTTTTGGTTTTATATGTTGACGACATATTGCTTGCCACAAACGATATAAACTTATTGCATGACACCAAGAGATTTCTATCTAAGAATTTTGAAATGAAAGATCTTGGTGATGCTTCCTTTGTATTAAGAATCGAAATACACCGAGATCGTTCTCGGGGTATTCTGGGATTATCACAAAGGAGCTATATCGAAAAAGTACTCAATAGATTTGGCATGCAAAATTGTAAATCAGGTGAAACCCCGGTTGCTAAGGGAGACAAGTTTAGTCTCAGCCAATGCCCGAGAACAGTCTTGAAATTCAAGAAATGCAGAAGATTCCTTATGCCTCGGCTGTAGGGAGTCTAATGTATGCTCAAGTATGTACGCGTCCGGATATTGCGTTTATAGTTAGCATGTTAGGCAGATATTTAAGTAATCCTGGCATGGATCATTGGAAAGCAGTCAAGCGTGTTATGCGATATTTACAGAGAACAAAGGAATATAAGCTCAAATATAGGAGATCGGATAAGTTAGAGGTCATTGGATATTCCGACTCCGATTTTGCTGGATGCCAAGACAGTAGGAAATCCACATCAGGCTATATTTATCTGTTAGCTGGCGGAGCAATTTCTTGGAGGTCTGCAAAGCAGACGCTCATAGCTTCATCCACCATGGCCGCAGAATTTGTAGCATGTTATGAGGCATCAAACCAAGGGATATGGCTGCGGAATTTTGTCACTGGGTTGCGTATTTTGGAAGGCACTGAAAGACCACTTAAGTTATATTGTGACAATAAGTCTGCAGTTTTATATTCCAATAACAACAGGAGCTCGACAAAATCAAAGCATATTGATATCAAGTTCCTAGTTGTAAAAGAAAGAGTGTAGAGTGGACAGATTTCCATAGAGCACATTGGGACAAACTCCATGATAGCGGATCCACTTACGAAGGGATTACCACCCAAGGTCTTTCATGAGCACACTGCTCAGATGGGTGTTGTTCTATTTGAGAACATTCTGGTTTAGTGGGAGTTTGTATTTATATTACTGCTTTATGTCAGCCTTGAGTTTTATCTATGTAATTAGATTAATTTCTGCAGAAATGAAATATTCAGTTTATTACGCTCTGTTACGTATTGTGAAGTATTGATCTCAATAAAGTTAAGTAGGACCAGTTGGAAATAGACATGTATGGATCACATCACATGTAATTTCCATGCTACGCATCCATGATTGATCTATGTCATTTAGCTGTATTAGTATACGTGACCATTGGTGGGTCGAGTTATGATTGATGTAACGAAGACCGCTTTGATCCTATATTAATATAGTTAATGGACAAGATTGTTTGGATACCCTCAAGTTATGATAACAAATTTCTGAGCTCACTAAAGTTAAGCACATTTTTCAGGATACATATGTGGTCCAGTGGGAGATTGTTAGATAATGTCTCAATGGGACCACATAATTAAATGTGGTGTTATCATTTATAAGAAGCCTACAATTTAAGTGATTCAATTTAGTTAATAGGCTTAAGGGTATATGTGTTATGGACCTAATGTGTAGATACTAGTTGTATAATTTCTATTTCTATGAGGGGCAGAAATAGAAATTAAAACATATTGGTTAAAATTGGTTTTCATTCCTTTTGAACTTCCACAACCTTTCAGTTTTGAAAACCAATTACAACTTTTAAAAGGTTATGGTCCCTATTCCTCCCCAAGTGGAAAAAAGAACAATGCCATTTTTCTAAATCCTCTCAAGGAGAAACATAAGGCACCAAAGGGGAAATGATTAGAAGGCAATAACATAATCAATAACAAAGAGTTTATTGATAATCACGCTTCCGTTTAACCGTTCATCAATGGATTCAGGTATGTCATTTTGTCTTGATTTCTTGATAATACACATGGTAAATGATCCGAAATGTAAGGTTTATGTTCTGAAATTTATGTTGACAATTTATATATTTAAAAAATATAAATGTAAATAATAGTTAACTATGGATAGTACATTTATATAATAGTGGTAGTAGATATTATTATTTTAGTAAAATATGAAATTTTTTTTAGTATGTTTATATATATTGCATATATAATTGTATAATCAAAGTTTTAATTGTAACTTTAGTCTCACATGCAAGTATGAATTTATAAATTTTTTGGCTCGTTAAGGCTCGTGAACAGGCTCGAGCACGAGTCGAACCTAATCCAACTCGACTCGAGCTCCGTTCATTAAATTTTTATTCAGTTCGAGCTCGAGCTCATTAAAATCTTAATAAACAAGCCCAAACATACTAAAGCTCAGCTCAGCTCGGCTCGTTTGCAGCCCTAAATATGCCAACACCTTTCTTTCTTTCTTTCTTTCTTTTGTGTCTGTGTAGTTAAATTTGTAAACCCAACATTTTCATTTTGCATTAAAAAAAAAAAGTTCCAGTTTTATCTCGAGCACATTACACTTTTTGCTTCTATAATTTTAACCCAATTTCAGTTTGATCTATATTATTTTAATTTTAACAATTTAGTCCCTATAATTTAAATCTGGTTTTAATTTTGTTCAAATTTCAGTTAATTTTTTCTACATATACATTTAAAGAGATTGACAAGTGTCCAAAAATCATTAATTTTAACCTTTAACTTAAATGAAAGAACCAAACTAAAACTAGAGTTAGGTATAGAAATCAAATTAAAAACAAAAATTTTAGCAGCCAAAACTAACTATATAGCGACTAAAACATTGTTTTGTCACTGAAAATAAATTTTTAGCAACCAAACTTTTGGTTGCCAAAAGTTTAAAAGTAAATTTTTGTTTTTCATTCAGCGACTAAAAAAATTTTAGTAGCCAAAACTATTCATACAGCGACCAAAATATTTTTTAGTTACCAATTGTGGCATTTTAGCAACTAAATTTTTTTTAGTCGCCAATAATCAATATTTACTGACTAAAAAAATTAGTAGCTAAATATTGTACTTTTGCCGACTAAAAAAAATTTTGGTCACCAATTCCACAAGTTTTGGCAACTAAATTTTTTTTAGTCGCCAAAAGTACATTTTGTTGTAGTGATTGTTCAATTTGAAACAATAATAACTAAAGTAACATTTGAGTCAACTGCAGGTGTCAATTTTCTGAATAAGAAGCTATCTAAACTATAAATTTTCAATTGGAGGATCTAACAGAAGTACAAATTTTCAATTGTCAATCAAATCGATTTGATTGAGGGCAGGTCGTATTGATGATCCAGAAAACTCTAAAGAAGAAACAAGCTTCAACACTCTCCAAGACAACAGGGCCATTTATTTGAGTATTTCAACTCTATTTCCGCATCCATCTTCCTTGAGTTCGTCTTGGACAAGTGTTTCACTAGTTACATTTATTAGTTGTGACTTGTATTGTTGTCATATGAACTTCTTACCCCAAGTCCAAGTTGGTAGATATCTTTTTGTTTATTGTTATTTCTATTTTTAATTATTTAGTTCTTTTTTGCAGGATCCATATTATCAGCAGTTGTTACATTCCATCAAAATTTTCAAAACACAGGGTCGCTAACAGCACCAACAGTTTACTTTCAGTGTAAAAGGGGAGAACAAGATTGTTTTGCCATATGTAAAGAAAACTCGAGTCTCAGATTGTGTGCTGATGTGTGTGATTTACGCATATAGAGGTCTTGAAAGATAGTTGAAAGCGAATTTCACTAAGCAATATACCTTTATTACAGACAGAAGGGGACGGCATCAATTACAGAAACTGAATTGGAAATCGACAACACTGACTAATAGCAGTTGGAGCATCTCAGGCAGGTCCCTGTTGTTCACCATAGGTTTCTGGGTTGTCCTTCAACAAGCAAGGCCAGTGACCAAAGATGCTTTCACAGAGCTTCATCTCATCCCAGTTGTAGCTATATGTGGTCTCGGCCCTTGCTGCGCCATAGTCATGACAATCTTCCTCGACCCAAGACCAAGGATTATAATCATAACCAGTCTGCAGCATTCCACTGTCATAACTGTCATAACCACCGTGATGTTCTTGAACTAGGCAAGGATCTGCTACCTTCTCAAACCCACTGTCATACGAATTGCCAAAAGCATCAACACCGTAGCCATGAGAGAATTGATTCCCTCCCCAACAACCATCAAAGAATGACTCGTACGGTCCCAGCCAGCTGCTGGTGCCACCATAATTAAGCAGTTTTTCTCCCTCATAAGCCTGATCAGTCAGTAAATACTCATTGATGCCTCTTCTGGTATGATAAAACTCTCCTTCCTCATCAGGCAAAGAAACAAGATCCGGAAAGAGTAAACCGAGGCAAGCGGGAGGGGGCTCTGCATAGGTGCCAGCATTACCGTAATCACCACCATATGAAGTGAGATAGTACTCGGCAAATTTGGGGAAGTTGAACTCAGAAATATATGAAGACATTACGGATCAAAAGTTGAGCTCGGTGTTAGACTCTCTGTCACCGGTACTGCTACTTCCATAAAAATACTGGTATTGTTGAGTGGAGGGAAAAGGAGAAAAGGATGGCCAATGTTTTGTACTAATGGATCATGTAGTCAGTACAATGTACCATTGTCTATGTAGTAATTTGAGATCAAATCAATCTTTGGAGTGTCTATCAAATGCCAAAGATGTGCTATTACTTCAGCTATCTAGAGGTCTTTCTTGAACAGAATCTCTTTTTTGGGATGAAAAAGTAGATGAGAAAAAGAATGGGCATCTTAGGCCACAGCAAGTGGCCCAAATAGTTGGGCAGAGCATCTTATCTGGTTTTTCCATCTCTACAGACAACACCGAAAGGAAGGTGGCCCTTCCCCCATTTGGTGCGCACCATAACCCTGTACGCACTGCCATCAAGTGTCCACCGCCAAAGCCGAGCGGAGCACTGCAGTTTGTTGTGATGGCCGGACCACCACCTTTATGGCCTGGATGCAATGTGCTCCAAGACAGTGTTGCTACCTACCAAAATTCTTTTGGACCCTTTGCCTCCAGATTTTTATTTTTTTATTTTTTTTATAGCAATTCTACTTACACCACAAAACTATCTCCTTACACCCTTAAAAAATTAATATTTTATTTTATTTTTTTTATAATTTTTATAATACCATTTCTACCCTCATCCCTACCATTCACTCCTCTTACACCCAAACCTTTCAAACCCTAGTTTCTTCACCTCCACCCCATCACCACCACCTCCACCAAAGCAGCAACGCAAAACATCACCCCTGTTTATCAAGATACACAACCTCAACTCCACTAACAAGCAACAGTCAATGATGGAGGCTTTGCTACAAATAATTTATAATAGGCTGCAAATGAAGCACAAAGTCGTTAACATTGATTGATTTACAAATCTCCTTCCATTTTGCCCAGAGAATAATTCTGAACTCGATCTTTGCCACAATCTCTTCTCAGATAGGATTTGAGCCTTTGAAAATAACCTGATTCCTTGTAAGCCAAACACTCCACATAACCACAAATGGGATGATTTCCCACACGACCTTTCTCGTTTTTCTAAATTTCCAACCCCTCCACCAATCTATCAATGATTTGATCAAGAGTGGAGCGACCCAAGACATGCCCTACCATCTTAAGCCTCCTTTTGGGAAGTGGGTTGACTTTTTGACTTTTTTAGCTATTTTAGCCAGGGGCTAAAAAGCTTGGTTTGGGAAAGCCTTTTGACTTTTTTGTGAGAGAAAGAATATAATGATAATAAGTTTGATGTGATATTTTGTCTTATTAGGCTAAAAGCCTCTCTTCTTCTTCTTCTTCTTCTTCTTCTTCTTCTTCTTCTTTCTTTTTTTTTTTTTTTTTTTTTTTTTTTTGTGCTAAAATAGCAGAAAAAAGCCCAAATCAAAGGCTTCCCAAACGAAGACTAAGATAGATGCCCAGACTTTCCAGACATTGTAACATTCAAGAAGGAGATGATCATACGAATCAAGATTATCACGACAGAAAACACAAAGACCAGTGTCCTGATCTGAAAAAGCACCAATCCTTAGAAGCAATTCTAAGATTTTTACTCTGCCAAGCCATGCTAACCAACCAAAGCGTTGTACTTTTGGAGGAGCAGCTGAACTCCAAATCATCTTCAGAGAGGGAGAAGCACTTCCATATCCTGATTCTGATAGAAAATAAAGAGAGTGGACTGAAAAACCACCCGAGGGATCCACCATCCAACACATGGAGTCATTTTTCTGTTTTACAGTTGCAGACGGCAGCAGCGGCAATGAGGGCTTACATGGTGGTCGGCTACGGTGGCAGCAGTTGCAGATGACGGCAGTGCTATATCAGTTGGAGGTGAAGAAACTAGGGTTTGAATGGTTTGGGTGTAAGGAGAAGAGTGAAGGGTAGGGATGATGATAAGAATGGTATTATGAAAATTGTAAGAAAATAAAATAAAAATTTTAAATCTTAAGGGTGCAAGGAGATAACTTTGTGGTGCAAGTAGAATTACCCTCATCTCTAACATTTAAAACCCTAATCCTAGCCCCCACCTCCCCTCAACCCCTTCCCAACCAGCCCCGAACCACCTATGCAGCATCGCAATTCTCTCTCTGTCAAGATGGGTGGAGCGGTTGAAGCAGAGACAGAGGCAAAGCCAAAGACCAATGCAGAGGAGGGGAGGGGATGTGGCTGCTGGATAAGAGTCACAAAATGGAGAGGGAAGGGGGGTGAAGGCCATCAAGAAAAGAGAGGAAGCGTGAGGTGGGTAGGAAAGGTTAGCAAGGGACAGGATGGGTGAGTATGGGTTTGGAGGGTGGTAGGAGTGGGTGGGGAGGGGTTAAAAGGTGACGACGGGGTGGGGTATGTTATGCTCGAGGTAGGGTGAAGCTGGGGAGGGTGACCTAAGCAGGGAATGGGAACGGAGGGTGGCCGGAGAGCGGACGAAGCTAGTGGTGGTCAGAGAAAGTGGCTGAAGCTTGTGGTGGTGGTGGTGGGGTTAGGATTAAGGAGGTTAGGGATGAGACAAAAATTAAAATTTTACAATGGAATAAAATTCTAATTAATATATATATATATATATATGAATAGTTATTAACCGTTCTCCATTAGGTGTATGTAATGGATTTGGAGAAGAATCTGGGTTGGAGTTTGGTGAGGTCCCTAGATGTTAATTTTGAGAAAATACAATCATTAATGTCTGCCATGTTGAGTTTTTTAACTCGTTGACATTGAAATGGGGTACCAAAAAAAGCCACATTTCAATTGCATTCTAGACTCAACATAAGTACTCTAAAGTCCTACAAATCTGAGCATATCTCAGATAAGCTAAATACACAATACCTTCACACCATGATGGAGAACAGAAGCGTGAAGTAATATTTAAAAACCATTATTCAATAATTTAAAGGCACAAATGCCTTCAAATGTATTAGTTTTAGTCATAGTTCCCCAAGATCTATTTTGTCCTACTGCAATGTAAATAGAAAAAAGAGGGCAAGACACCTATTTTCCTTCCAACACCATTCTCTTTTTTTTTTGGCAAATTAAGGCTACTCACTCACTCTTGGGGATTGATGATTATCATCATCATCAACAGGGCTTCTGTCATCGCGAGGACTAGCGGTAGGGCTGCGGCTGCGGCTGCGGCTGCGGCCATTAGCGTCAGAAGGACTCTGATACCTCTCAGCAGGACTTTCCCTTACAGGGCTTCTGCTATTTTCTCTGGGGCTCTCACTGTAATCTGACCTGTCCTGCTCAGTTTCCGGTCTCCCTCTCTTAGGAGAAGGGCTATTATCCCTCTCTCTGACGATGTCCTCCTCCTCCTCAGGTGTTGGGCTGTGCTTCCTTGTTTTGGAGGGAGGTGTAGTAGCCCTCTTTGGCACGGGACGTCTACTGTAGCTCCTGGCTCGCTTCTCTTCACGCTCAACAATTCGCTCTCTTCTTGGAGGAGATCTTGACCGGCTGACAAAAGAAGGTAATTGATTTAAATAATTGTGTGAGAGCACCTGCAGCTGCAATTGCATTCACAAGAACAGTTCCCTCCCCTTCATGAACTATATAGTCCTTTTTTTCCATCAATCTTTATAAAAAAAAAAAAATCTTCTTATTTTTAATTTTATTTTGATTCCTATTTGATGTCATAAAAAACCAGTGATCTGGCCAAGAAACCAAAGCCCAAGAAATCCAAGCACAAACACTGGCTAGGCTTGGAAAATGACTAAATGTCTCCTACATGTTGTAGGAGACAAAACTCACACCATACATTGATTGAACGTTTAATCCAGAAACTATGTTGCAGTTTTAGATTAAAAGGTTGCAAAAAGATCTGTACACCACCTTATAGTGTTCCACCAAACTTTCTGTGTGCGCGCACTTATTGCTTCAAATATTATTCTCAAATAATGAGTAAACATAGTTCCCAAAAGCTAGAAGGAAAGGATAAAGGGTTTCAATATTATAGTGCATTTTTATTTTTTTATTTTTATGACAAGCAATACTATGGTCTATATTGTAAAAGATGCAACTTTGACTTGGCTAAAAGGTAGTTACAGAATTAACCAGAATGAGCCAAAAAGTAAGATAAATGTAGAGCAACATTACCAACAGGTTTCAAAGGAGTAAAAATACCTACGCACTATTCACAGAGAAGGCAACGATGCACAATTTCACATAACACCATTAAGTTGACGAGCAATCCATTTGCTTACCTCCCATATCTGCTGAAGAGGCCCTCCAAATCACGGGAACTTGTCGTTGTAGACAAGCGACCAACATAAAGACGGGTATTACTGTATCGATCATCATAACGAGGCATTTTCAAACTGCAGTAATAAGAAACCTAGTTAGCAGTTACATTGAACACCAATGAAGTGACTTTAAAATGACATCAAATTAAGTTCACCATAAAACATCAGTAGTTGGGGGTAGAACAATTTTTTCAAACAAAATCAGACAAAAGCCAACAGCTTAACATATAGTTAAAAAGAGGGAAAAAAATATGAATCTAGGACAGCTCAAGTCAAAGTCTCAAAAGGAGTAATTCCCAATCCTGTAGATTTACAAATCATCTACTCAATACAACAAGATCTTATAATAGTCCAACTTTCCAACAACCTTTGTGTTGGCTATACAAATTCAATTTATCCAATCAACAGTTCTAGGTCCAATTTGTTCTCAGATAACCCTTGCAAACAAATTAATTAATATTCTTGTTTCGCCTCAAAATTAAAATCACTCTTTAGCTCAGACATCTCCATTTATTGCAATATATTTTTTCTCTATTTTATAATCCTTACAAAATGCACTGATTGCTCATTTGCCCCAATTAACAAAAAGTGCAAAATCGACAAGGAGCGATGAAAACGGGTAGTGCTAAAAAAAACACTTATATACACATATAGACGAGAGATGGCAAGTGGAATGGCTACGTCCTTTTCGCACAACGGCACAACTCTCTCATTCTCTCAACCTATAACGTATGAATATGGATACCAGTACGGATATGGCGATACAACAAAATTTAAAAAAGTAAGATATGAGTACGGCTAGTATATGTTTATAAAAAATAAAAAATAAATAAATTATTAATAATGAGTTACACATAAGTTGAAGAATGTTGAGAAACCACAATAACTTTATAATGCAAAATACTAATTTTTAAGAATTAGGTATTAATTTAAGCCAGTAGCTAGTTTAGTTTTTAAATTTTCAATAGGTCTTACAAATATTTCATTTCAATATCAAGTCTAATATGTTGATATTATAATATCAAAACAATCCACAACTTGTCCCTATGCTTTTTCCTTTTGCACTAGTTAAAAATATTCTACGCAAGTTTATTTGCTTATTTATTTATTGATATTTAATTTTATTATTGTTATATTATCTTATTAATCCTTACTTCTATGTAGTTATAGGGGACATGCATGATACAATGAAAATATGTCAATTTGATGAATTCTATTACTTTAACTTACTATGTTATTTTATAAAAAAAAACCTAAGCCAAGTATTATAAAAATATTCTATTTATCCTCGCAATTATATTATATTATGATGTTATGCAAGAAGAAAAATGATTGAGACCTCATTTTTTTGGAGAACCCCACAACCCGTTTTAGGTCCCAACCACTGATGTATGTGTGGACCTACTCATGTATGTGTAGGGCCCTACATTACACGGACTCGGGTACGGGTGTCGGGTGCAGGTATGTATCTAAGAGTCAGACTCGTCAAATCTCTAAATGAGGGATATGCGGGTACATCTGAAAAGTACCCAAAAATTAGATACGGGTACGTGGATACGGCTAAACAAAAATTAGTATAAATGCATTTAAATTGTAAAATAAATCAACTCTAAAATTATGTGTCAACCAAATAGATAATTCATAAAACATCTAGCAAATGTAACTTCATTACATGCCACAAAAATAAATTATCCAAAAAACATATACCAAAATAAATTATCCAAAAAACATAATATCCTTAAAGGTCATGCATAGTTCTTGAAATGAAAAAACACAATTTCTTTGAAGTCTTCTACTCCTAAACCAAGAATAGATGACTACAAAGAAACTAGTTGACTATTTATCAAAACAAAAAAAACAAAAAAAAAAAACTAGCTGACTGTCACTCTTCTTCAATTGGTTTAATCTTCAACAACTTGCTGACTTTCATTGTCATCATCAAAAGTTATGGTTTGCATCTCCGGATCATCAAGGGAAATTTGTGCTAACTCCATTATGTCATGCCCTTCTATATCAAACAAATCTCCACCTATAAGGGAAAAAAAAACATAGAAAAATTATTTTTGGCCAGTTATAATTTATGAATTGAAAGTGAGTTAACTTACATATGTCCCAATATTTTGTGGGTCCTTCTTTATACTCCTTGCTCTTCCTTGACAATAGGCGAAGATTGCAATGCACAAACACCAAGTCTTCAGCTCTGCTTGTTGCTAGTCGGTTTCTCTTAACACTTTGAATTAGAGAATATGTACTCCAATTTCTCTCGCAACAAGAGGAAGATGCTGGCTGCACAAGCAATTTAAAAGCCAATGCTTGTAGTAATGGTGCGGAAGCACCATGATTGGCCCACCATGAAAGAGGTTCCTCAAATATTCTTGCATCAATGACATGAGGTTGGTTGAAATAATCTGACCCACTAGAAAATGCTCCATATTCAGCATAAACTTTTCGTAAATCAGTTTGATTAGGAAACAACCTCTTCAAACATTTACTTCTATTCATGGAGACTTCATGATCCTCATGTGGTGATATTCTTGGAATTCCATTACTACCATCTTGGAGCCAAGCATGACAGTAGTATTTTGGAACCAATGAATGGGCCATACAATGTAAAGGGGTATTACTTTTGTTCCATCTCTCCAAAATTTGGTGAATGACATTAAAGAAGGTTGATTGACCAACAATTAAGTCTATTCCTTCATGGTCAAAGATGATTTTTTTCACACTTTCAATCATGGTATCCCATATGTCATATACCAAATGTAAAACAGGAGCGTCTGTGTCAGCTTCCCTTAACATGTCAATAATAGGTTTAGTAAAGCTTATAAGGTAATCTATGCTATCCCACCATGAGTCATCTACAATGCATTGTTTTACCTCACGAGCTTTAATGTCAGCCAGACTATTGCCATCCTCCCTATAAATTTTCCAGTTTGCATCTATCACCATTTTCTCAAGGGATGTCTTAACTTCCCTCAAACGTACAACCATGATGATGTTGGATGCAAACCTGGTTTCTGCTACACTCAACAATCTCAAAGTAGAATATTCATTGAAAATAGACAATGCCATGCTATGGTTGAGAATAAAATTACGAATATTCTGCACCTGAGAAACTAAATCTGAAATCCACTTACATTGATCATATTGAGTTGATTTATCTGGTGGGGTACATATGCTCTTCAATGCCAAATTCAAACTGTGCACTACACATGGAGTCCAGAAAATATGTGGATACTTGTTTTCAATGCTTAACCCAGCAGCTTTGTAATTGGATGCATTATCAGTTACAATCTGCACAACATTTGCTTCCTCGACCTCTTTGATGGCTTTAATGAACAAACTTGCAACATATTCTCCATCTTTTACAATTCCACTTGAATCAATAGCTTTGACAAACATTGCTCCTTCTGCAGATGATGCCATGACATTGATAAGAGGGCGTCATTGCCTATCTGACCACCCATCAGAGAGTAATGAAACCCCTTTCTTGTGCCATGAATCTCTAATAGGTTGCAGTAGCCTATTAACATGCACTTTTTCTTGGGATAATAATGTGGTACGTAGCCTATCATATGAAGGAGGAGTGTAGCCCATCAAGCTACTGTTTGCTAAAGACTGAGAATACTTCCGAAAGTAAGGTGACCTTGCCAGATTGAAAGGTAAGCCACTTACATAGAACATTCGAGCACAATCTTTGTCAGCAATATCTCTTTGAGCAACATTAAATGACTTTTGCAAAGCACCTGGTGGAGCCATTCCCTTACGTTTTTTTCTGTTGCAGCAAGTCTGAGCCTTCTGGTAAAGTGACATATTCTACTTTTTTTCTTGCATTTAATGCTTGTTGAGCTTTTCTCACTTCAGCATCATCATGCTCCTTCCTTATAGCTTCAACAACATCATCTCTTATGGATTTGCAAGGTTCAACTCCATGATTTGAAAGCTTCAACAGATGAGCTTTCATCTTTGTATATGACCCAGTTACTTTTTTGCTACAGTAATTACAGGACCAGGTTCTTTTCTACCTCCACTTGAAGCCACATTGAGAACCTTCACATGATTCCACAATGGCTTGTCATCAAACTCTGCTCCTTGACATGCTGCTGGACGCAAGGTTTGCTTTTGCTTGGCTGAAGATTGGGAGGAAGACATTTCCCCTGTAGATGAAATTAATAATGGAAGGAAGTTTTGACAGATTTTTTTAGGGCTAAAGATACATACAGCCGAAGCCTCTGTTTTTGGGGGGCTAAACTGTTATATGCAAAAAAAAAAAAAAAAAAAAAAAAAAAACATATACTGAGTGGAGGTGAAAAGGTAAGAATTGTTTGTATTCTTTGTACTCTTGGGAGTTGGTTGGTTTTTTTGTACTCTTGGGAGTTATTTATACAGTGATTAAAAGTTTGTGGCTGGCAAGTAAAGCTTCCCAAGGAAGGAAAGCAATTGATGGAACAAAAGGGTAGGTACAATAATTGTATTTTATTTGAATAATATTATCTGTATTAATTGATATATTAATTAGTCTATTAATAGATGATGTGGGCATAATTTTAAAAATTTTAAGTCTTTACAATTTATATAATAGATGTGATAATAATTTTAAAATAATAATATTATAAATTGATACATTAATTAATATACTAATTAGTACATTTCAATGTTATTGTTGGTGACTGTTGGTGATTGTCTGTAGATGACAACAAAGAAATGAAATTTTTATAAGTGACGTACAGTAGCAAAGAACTAGCAACTTGTTCCAGTTCAACCAAAAAAAAAAATGTTAGTATCTTGTTGACAATAAAGTTAGTATCTTGTTTGATTATAGTTTTTTTAAAATTGTATTTTTTGTTTTTTAAATAATTTGTTATTTTTAAAATAATTTGTTACAGTTTTTTTTATTTAATCCAGATAGACAAATTATGCACTATTTATGTTTATTTGGATTAGATGTATCTAAAACAAAAGTTATGTGACTATTAAAATATATACATAATCAAAAGATTAAAGCAACTAATTGGTTTGATATGTGACTATTAAAATATTTTTTATCAATAATATTAAAACAACTAATTTGGTTTGATTTTTGAATTGAAAATAAATAAAAATTGAAATTTAAGATGTAATCAATTTGGAAATATTCGGGTTTACATGAAATTTTTTATTGAATCGATAATATTGGTTAAGTTTGCATACGCTCAATAGGTGGCAATGATAGTGTTGGTAGTATAGTGATGGAAGTTAGGGGGTGGTGGATCTAGTGATGGTAGTGGTATAGATGGTTGTGGTGGTAGTAAAGGTAGAATGGGAGAGGTGGTTAGAACTGGTGGTGGGGGCGGCAGAGATGGTAGTAATAGTGTTGGTAGTATAGTGATGGAAGTTAGGGGGTGGTGGATCTAGTGATGGTAGTGGTATTGGTGGTTGTGGTGGTCGTAAAGGTAGAATGGGAGAGGTGGTTGGAACTGGTGGTGGTGGTGGTGGAGATGGTAGTAATAGTGTTGATAGTATAGTGATGGAAGTTAGGAGGTGGTGATTTTAGGATAACCATGTAACGCACTCAAAATAAACCCATAAATCATACAATCTTGACATGCTTAGACATAAGAGAGTAAAGCATAATTTCATTCATCAGACTGTTCATTACAAAAGTATTACATGTTGACATCAAAAGTAAGTGCCTTACGGGCTTACAACTTTCCAAGCCAACACTTGGCTACAAAAAAGAGAGTGCTAACTCAAAACACAAAATAAGCCCTAGGCTTGATTTATATGTAATACACAAAATAATTACAAAAAGATAGGCCTTCAACTCATCAACCTCCCAAGCTAAAATCTTGGAGGTGACATATCGCCGATACCTGAAAATAATGTCCCATATAGGGTGAACCAACGCCCAGTAGAGATATGCTAAACATAATATGAGCAATAACTAAAATATTAGCATTTGATAAATGTTTAACTCATATAAATCAACTCATAACATATTTCTGTTCCATGACACATATGTCCATGCTTCATTCCATTTTCCTTTACTAAACAAATTTTCAATTCATACATGGCTTAGGACCTGGCCAATAATTCAATGAGACTAAGACTCATATTAAGACACTTCCTTTTTAAATGATATAACAACTCATATCAAACACTTCCATACTTCACATTTGATACACATATTTGCTGTATCACTATCATATCAAAACACTTCCATACTTCATAAATGATACACAGGTTTGCTGTATCAATGGAGTCCATCCCCTATCTCCTCCCAAATAATATCCGATTTAGGAGTCCATCCCCTATCTCCTCCCAAACCGTAGAGTACATCCCCTATCTCCTCTCACACAATACAATGTATATAAACAGTTATCATATACATGTTCAATCAATACACATATTTAATGTATTATTCCAACCGTCATATTCAATGACACACTCAGTCGATTAGTTTTAATTTGCCTAATCATCATGCATTGTCTACAACAATCAAGACTATCCTCCACCGATAGCCCAAAGCAATTATATCTAAACAGATAATAAATGCATCAACAGATAATTTATCAACAATTTCAAAAGTGAGCGATTAATAAATCCGACTCCACCATTCCATCTCATAACATGTTAATTTCATCATTTCCATTCCAATTTCATATTTCACAATAAAAGTCATTAATTACACTAATGACCCAATAAAACCCAAATATGGCATTTCTCCCACTTTTCCCATTATTGACTTAATGGTCTAAATATCAACAACAATTATCACTAATCTCATTTTAAGACCCAAAATACACATTTATGGGCTAAAATAACAAAACCCCTCTTTCTCAAAGTTCCAAATCTCAAACCCTAACACCCAAATCGAGCCATTTATACAAAATGCTCAAAATCTATGTCAAAGCTCATAAAGATGAGTAGTTATCCCTACCTCAAACTTCGGAGCTCAACGGAAAAGATGATGAAAACTCAAAGTGCTCCAAACACCAAATTTTTTGGATCAAAATGAAGAGCAAGACCAACTCCACACTTTTTATAAATGAACTAAGGTAGAAGATTAATAGATCTAGATGATCTTGTAGAGAGAAGTTGAAATCTAGATAGAGGCTCTCAAATTTGGGTTTTAAAAAGTTAGAGAGAGAAGAGTCAAAGAAAAGTGATCCAAAAAGTCACTTTTCGAACTGATATAAAAGTCGCCCCGCTCAAGCGTGGAACTCCCCGCTCGAGCGTCAGACACAAACTCACGCTCGAGCGTCAAAAGCGCCGCTCGAGCGTCGATTGCACACTTTCAGAAGTTTTGCAGACCATGGTCCCTGCTCGAGCGGAGGAACAAAAACAAAGGGGCACGCTCGAGCGTCCGAAGACCTGCAGAGCAAAATGCTAAGAGATGAAAAACTACGCTCGAGCGTCAAAACGCTCGCTCGAGTGGAGAAACAAAAACGAAGGGCTCGCTCGATCCTCAAAAGCCAAAATCTGGGCATCAACTCTAAGTTTCCAAACACAACCAACCTGTTTCAACCTGCCCAACACAACCCAAGATTCAAATTCAAGATTAAAGGATGAGAATGAGAATATGACAACAACACATCCGCGAAGCCGAGTCCGGAATACAATACACAAAGGAAGGGAAAACCTAGATTGCTATAACCTCCCCCCCTTAAGAATTTCGTCCCCGAAATTAAGTACAAGTTTTCAAAACAAGTTTTTCTCAATTTTCAACAATGTCATCAACCAACTTTTCACAACCTAACCCAATACCGGTTATACCATCCCTTCTCAAGGGGCAATTTACAACATAAGTTACAACATGCATTATCAACATGCATTTCCTTGAAATTCACCAATTTCAACACATATTCCACAATTCAATTACATCTTCAATGCCAATAATATATTTGCATTTCTAAACAGAATTAACATATGCAATGCTAAAATAAACTTCCATTACAAGGTTAAACATTAACAAACAAGTCCGAATATTTTTCTCGACCTCCAACTCACGTTCCCGAGTGGCTTCTTCCACTCCGTGATGCTTCCACGAAACTTTCACCAAAGGTATCGTCTTGGCTCGCAAACTTGTTCCCGCCTTATCCAAGACTCGCACCGATCTCTCCTCATACGAGGCATCCTCATCCAACCTCTAAGTCGGTCCAATCCAATATATGCGATGGATTCGGCTTGTACTTCTGAAGCATACTAACATGAAACACGCCATGCATTCCGAACAAATGCGGCGGCAAAGCTAAATGGTATGTAACCTCCCCAATCCTCCCAAGGATCTCAAAAGGGCCTATAAACCGAGGGGACAACTTCCCACTCTTCCCAAACCTCATCAACCCCGCCTAGGTGATATTTTCAGAAAGACATGATTACCCGTCTCAAATGCCAAAGGCCTCCTCCTACGGTCAACATAACTCTTTTGGCGACTCTGAGCTGTAACAAGCCTCCACGGATAAGCTCAACTTTCTCCGTCGTTTCCTCACCAACTCCGGGCCCAACAAAGGTGCATCACCCACCTCGGCCCAACAAACTGGAGACTACATGGTCAGCCATACAAGGCCTCAAATGGTGCCATACCAATACTGGATTGAAAACTGTTGTTGTAGGCAAACTCCACTAAGGGCAAATGCCTCTCCCACGACCCACTAAAGTCAAGGACACAACCTCGAAGCATATTCTCAAGGATCTGAATAGTACGCTCGGACTGCGCGTCAGTCTGAGGATGATACGCCGTGCTACAGGTCAATCTAGTGCCCAAGGCACTCTGCAAACTCTACCACAACCTAGCAATAAAACGCGGATCTCTATCTAAAACGATCGACACTAGGACCTCGTGCAACCTCACTATGTCCCGAATATACAAGTCAGCAAGATGATCTACCGAATCTCTTATACGCATAGGGATAAAGTGCGCCGACTTAGTCAACCGGTCTACAACCACCCAAATAGCATCACTGCCCCGTTGAGTCCTCGGAAGTCCTACAACGAAGTCCATAGTGACATGCTCCCACTTCCACTCGGCAATAGGCAAGGGTTGCAACAAACCCGCTGGTCTCTGATGTTCGGCATTCACTTGCTGACAAGTAAGGCACTTAGACACAAACACAGCCACATCCCTCTTCATAACTGAGAGGGAGATTCATGGTCTGGCTTTGGGCTGTGGAAGAAGCCGGATTGGATGGGGCCGAGCAAGTTTGGGCCGAGCTAACTTGGGCTTACTTGGAGCTGATCTCGCTCGATCATGCCCCAGGCCTGAGGACGAGGTCTCATGTTTGGACCGAGCTTCCCCAGGCTTGAACTTACTTGGTCGTGGCCCATCCCTGAAGTCTACCTTAGCCGAGATGAGTTTCTGCTACCCAGCTTTGGTGGGTGCACGATTAGCTCGGTTGTGCCGGAATGCTACCGAGCTTGGCTGTATGGAGCTCGGCGAGAGGAGCATTCACGCACATGCGCAGCGCAGTCATGGAATACCGAGGTAACTCCGCCGGGCTACCGAGCTCCTACTACTAGTGTGGTCTGGCAGATTGGTTAGGTGGTGATTGCTGGATTTGTGCTAACAGATAGGAAAGCGGCACCACGTGTCAAGAGACTAATGAGAGTAGTTTTGAGCGCAGAAAGTATATAAGCATAACTGCGCCCCCTATACTGGATGGAACAACATTTGGTAAAACACTCATTGTGATTTATCTCTCTCTTCTCTTCTCTCCGTGTGTATGCTAACTTGACCGTCGGAGGGGTTTCCGGCCATACACCGCCGGGTAGCTCATCGCCGTTGTGCTCGCAGGTCGATCGGACAGACAAGGAGCTTGGTAGAAAGGAGTACGGGCACTACGGAATATTTGCTCCCCATACAATTGGCGCCGTCTGTGGGAAGTTGATAGACAAAACCTTGTCTTCCAAGTTCATCTGATCGCCTACCATGGCGAACAACGACGAGATACCGTTGTCCGCCATCAACGGAGTTACCCCGGAGTCAACCAGACGGAGAGACAGACACCCCGCCATTCCACTCATGGCGGACCTAGAGACTTCCCCAGGAGGACATTCAACAGACGCGCAGGATAAGCGTGGAAAGAATCACACGCTAGACGTCTGGAGCACAAGTTGAGGGACCAAGACGCCGTCATTCAAAAAATGGCGGCAGAGATGGAAGATCTCAAGTGGCATGTCAAATGGAAGGGTATCGCTGGAGTAGGAAACCACAGTGAGCGCACCCAACCACGCCGATCAGGCAGTCAGAGCCAGCGACACACTCCCTCCCTTTCTATCACCAGGAGCTACAGGGTTGGAGAATCTGACGCGCCTGTAGAGAAGTCTAGCGTGCAAGATAGTACATATCAACCCTCACGTCTGGCAACGACGTCGAGGTATTCCTATTCCGCTTGTTCAGAGGACTTGTAGGCAGTCTTAAAGGAGCGGGCTCGCCGGCGAGAGACTCAGAGGGTGCCGACGCTCCAGCAGCTATCTTACGGGGGTCATGCCAGTGAAGAGGTCATAATGCCGCCACCCTGCCTAGCCGTGCCTCTCTCTCTAGACACAGATTTGGCGAGGCTGAGCGCCACCCCCTTCTCCCTTGAGATAGAAACCACTCCTCTCCCCGCAGGTGTAGACACCCCATTTTTGACCGACCTTAAGACTCAGACGTCACCAACTGAGCGCTCGGTGATGTTGCATATTGTGCTCATTCTGAAGTTTTGGAGTCTCGGCTATGAGCCTTGCCTCCGAACTTTCGGACTCTTTCGTGCCTTTCCTCGGTTTGCGAATCAGGCCCTGTTTTCTCTTCCCGAAGGGAGGGAGAGGTCTCGTAGATCATCTCTTAGTGGCCGTAGGCTATGTTTCGTGGTCGTAGGCCATTTTTCCCGTTTGGAGCCCGGTTTCCGATTTTTCGGAACCATCGGCCGTGTGCCTCGGTTCGGGACCGCTTTACCACCTCCGTTTGCTCCGGTTTTTGGCACACACCTTGTTTCCTCCCTTTTGAGGGACACTGTGGCCCGAGAGATCAACTTCGTGGTCGAACGCCACCCTCGGTGCTTAATAGTCAGTTTTCGGGGCCCCAGGCCGCGCGTTTTGGCCCTCGAACCTTCGTTTTGCATCGGTTTGGGTTCATCTTTGGCGGAGACCTTATTTTCATTGTTAGGAAGGTTGTAGGAAGGTGGGAGGCCAGCAATTGTTCTGAAAAACCAGCTTTATTCCTTCATCGCTCTTCATCGCCCGTTTTCTTCACTAGAAAGCTGATTCACTACAAGAAAAAACACTTTTGGCGACCATCTACTTTTTTTGGTCGCAAATAGTCCACTTTCTGCAACTAAAATTTAACTTTTGGCGACCATAATTTTTTGGTCCCGAAAAATCACCTTTTGGCGACCAAAAAAAAAAGTTGGTAGCGAAAAGTATACCTATTGGCGACCAAAGGCTTTTTTGGCCGCGGAAGATCACCTTTTAGCGACCAGAAAAAAAGTTGGTCACAGAAAGTATACCCTTTGGCGACCAAAAAAAAAAGTTGGTCGCGGAAAGTATACTATTGGCGACCAAAGGCTTTTTTGGTCGCAGAATATTACCCTTTGGTGACCAAAAAAACAAGTTGGTTGCGGAAAGTATACTATTGGCGACCAAAGGCTTTTTTGGTCGCAGAAGATCACCTTTTGGCGACCAAAAAAAAAAGTTGGTCGCAGAAAGTATACTATTGGCGACCAAAGGCTTTTTTGGTCGCGGAAGATTACCCTTTGGCGACCAAAAAAAAAAGTTGGTCGCGGAAAGTTAGGGTGGGATAAATTTAAAAAAAAAATGATACTATTGTAATTACATGCTATTTTTCTGTTTAGGCATTAAACGTTTTATAAAATAATAAATAACCCAATTTTTATGGGTTATATATATTTTTTGCCAAATATGAACAAGAAGCATGTTATTGGGAGAGTGGATTGGGTGGATGGTGACTCCTTGGTCAGGAGTTCAAGTCCTAGGCAACACAAAAGAATTAATTTTTTTGGGTCAAGGCGCTGACTTTTGGCGACCAACTTATCTTTAGTCGCTAAAAGTTTACTTTTGGCTAATATGAATTGGACTTTCCGCGACCAAAAAAGTTGGTCGCAAATGGTCACTTTTAGCGACCAAAGGCTTTTTTGGTCGCAGAAAACTATCTGTGACGAGGCTTTAGCAACCAACTCGCGACCAACATATTTTGGTCTCGAAAAGGTTTTAGCGACCAAATATGGTACTTTTCGCGACCAAAATGTTGGTCACAGAAAGTGTTTTTTCTTGTAGTGATTTTTCCCATTCCCGGGCCACTTTTTCTGACTTTCCACCACACCATTGTGTTGTACACACCTGGGAGGCCACCAATATGGGTAGGCCGACCAATAATTCTTCCTGACCCTTTTGAACCCCTCTAAAAAGTTGGTTTTTCTCTCTCCTGGGTTACATTTTCTGGTTTTTCTCCATACAGCTGTGTTGCACTCATCTGGGAGGCCACCTTTTTGGGGTGGCCGGCCAGTAATCTTGCTTGACCTCTTTGACCCCTGGTCGGCCGGCCAAGGGAGGTGGCCGGCCGACCACCTGAACCTTCTGAACCTGGCCGGCCAGTTTGTCCCTCCTGGTGCATTCCAGCTGTGCCAGCTGTTTTGCACCAGACCCCCTGCCCGAAGGTCTGTCCTTTTGGGGGGAGATTTGAATTGGTTTTTCCCCCCCCCCCTTTTCTTTGGCTCCTCTCCTCTATAAAGCCAACACTTGAGCTTCATTTCTAAGGGTTAGACATATTTGCTAAGGCATACATCCATCTCCCTCCATAGCTCTCTCTTCCAAGCTTTAAAGTCCATTATCCTTGGCCATTTACACTACAACTCACAACCTACCACCTCCACACTCCATTCCAGCACCTTGGAGGTCATTTGTAGAGGTAGAAAGCTCACATTCTTGGTCCAAAAGCTGTTGGAGGTCGGCTCTACAAGGGTAAGTCCTCATTTCCCCTTTTCTAGCCTTATTTTGCTTCATATCTTAGCCCATTTTTCTTGCATTTTTGGGCTCCGAGCTAAACTGGAAAAGATCTTATTTTGAGCTCCTCTTCAACTTTGTTTAAGAAAACGTTTCTGTTTGAAGTCATCTACTCCCCCTTTGTGCTTTATCTCTCTTTTAGGGCTTGTTTTGCATGATATATTAGCCTTATTTGTGAGCATTTCTGGGCTTCGACCTAAACTGTAAAGTATCTTATTTTGATCCCCTCTTAAACTTTGTTGAAGGGCTCTTTACTGTTTGAGACCATCTGCTGCCCCTTGTCCTTTATGTCTCTTTTAGAGCTATTTTTGCATCATATTTTAGCCTTACTTGTGAGCATTTTCGAGATTTGGTATAAACTGAAAAAAATCTTGTTTTAACCTCCTCTTTAAGTTTTCTTGAGGTCACTTTTTTGTTTGGAGTCATCTCCTTCCTTGCATGCTTCATTCCTTCATGATTAGGGCTATGCATTAGAGCACTTGCATTGGCCATGGTTTGGCCTCTTAGCCATTGAAATGCAGTGGATTTTTAGTGGCTTAGGTGTATTCTTGAAGGCCAAAATCAGAGGGGGGTGACCCCCTCTCTCCTTGTCTTGTTTGGTGGCCTTCTTGGCCTTCCAAAGGACCCCTATTTTGCATGCTTTGAAGTCACTTTCCAGGCCTCATTCTGAGGGTTTTGAGGTCTTCCTTAGCTCTTTTTGAGGCCCTTTTGGCCATATCTTTTGTCTATGATGCATGTGTAGAGCAATCCCATTCAAGGCCTCTCAAAGAGGCCTTTCTTCGTATGTTTCTGAGACTGATTCCAGGGCCTATTTGGTGGGTTTTAGGACTGTCATAACCCATTTCCAGAGTTGGTTTGGTCTTGCCACATGTCTATCTTGTATGTGCTTAATAACTCCTTGCATGACCCTCTAAAGGAGCTCATCATTTTTGCACATGTTGGCTGCATTTCAGTGATTATTTGGGCATATTTTCACATGTTTTGTTCACTGATTTTTTCTGGTTTGATGAGATCTCACATGCTTCACATACATGTCATGTAACCCATGCTTACTAGCTAATGTTGTATGTTGATTTAGCCCATCATGTTAACATCTTTTGACCATGCTATAAACTAGTAATGTGCATGTTTTGGGACTGCCTTAGCTCTGTCTTTATGCTTCATAGTCAAAAAATGCTTGCTTTGCACACTGGTGGTCCAATACATGTGCCTAGTTTTGAGTTTCGGGACCATTCCATGCATTGTATGACATATATCCATGATTCGGGATCATTTTGCATTATGTTTCAGTGCTGGAATTTGCATGTCTGTATGCCATATTTCATGCCTTGCCATGTCTTGTTAGAGTTGCATACTATGCCTTAGGTTCGGTCCTCGGTTTGCGTGCATGTGTGCACACATTACGATGGTCTCATTTTCATCTTATGGCTACTGATGTGAGTGTGGCTGAGGTCCACTCATGTTGGTGTAAGTCCATCGTGCATTGTGTATGCCATTTCAATTCATAGCATTGCGCATGCTAGGTTATATGTTAGAGCATTGTGTATGTCTTGCTACATCGTGCATTGTGTATGCCATCTCATAGCATTGCGTATGCTAGGTTGCATGTTAGGATCGCATTCATGCATGTCATGTATATTGCATTGTGTTTGGGATAGGAGTTAGCCCAAGCACGTGAAACGAGGGACGTTTCGTACTCCGAGTGACGGAACGTGTCTCAATTCCCAGTCGCCGACACTCCGGATTAACCATGATGGAGTCTCGGTCTTGTTGTGTTTATATGTGCATTCATTTCACATCGAGTCGTGCAATTCGACTCCTCGGCCATCATGCATCGAGATGCGTGATTGGTGGCACGAGGATCGAGGTAAGCATACATATGTGAAAATACTTTGCCATGCCCCTTTCTTGCTCTCTGCTGCAGCAAATCAGAAACCGGCAGTCTTTTGGGGCTTCGCACAATATTCCGGGCCTAATTGTAAACAGAGGCTAATCGGGGCATCGCAATGGATTTCCGCGCAAGGCAACTCAAGCATGCATCATTCATTATTTGGAACAGAGCTGAGGCGGTCCATAGATTTGCGTGCTAGTTTACTGCTTTCCTAGTTAAATTTGTTAATTAATTAGGGTTTTGTACTTATTTGGACTGTATTATTCATTCAGGACTGTATTATTTATTCGGACCCTCCGCGCGAGGGCAATGTTGTAATAAGTGTGCGTGTGTGTGATGTATGTCTTCCGATCCCACGTCTTTCTCCCTTTTATTTTCCAGCTTATGATGGTTAGATTAGGGCATGTATCAATTAGCATACAGTATGATAGCATGTTTGCATTCATTCATCTGTTTTGCATGCACCGGGCTCGGCGCATCATACTCACTGCATTATATTTCAATTCCGAGTTGAATACATGTTAGCTGTAGCATTTCATATGCCATGTTTAGAATAGCCGAGCCTATCTTAGTTGCATTTTGCATGTGTTGCATTAAGCATTTCTGTATAGTTAGGATCATGCATGGATTTTTAACATAGCTTGTATTTTGGCTTGGAGTACTCGGTAAGTTTTATGCTTTAGCATCCTTGCATGAGTGTGAGTGACTGCCATGATAGCATGCTTACCTTGAGGCTATGTGCTTATATGATATAACTGCCTGAATGCCTGTGGGTGAAGGTTGGGTTATTTGAATTGGAACAATTCATTAATTGTGAGTTTTAAGCCCACTAGATAGTGGCAAAACCATCTTTTCTAAGTCCACCCGAGGGTGGCAAAATCTGCATTTTAAGCCTACTTGCGAGTAGCAAACCACTTTCAAAAACAAACATGAAATGTTTTGTTCCAATTCAGGCGATCCAGTCTATACTTGTATGCCGTGCGCATCACATAGTAAATCTAGGCTAATAACCGGAATAAGAACGCATAATGTTCTCAACACTAGATATCATGGTTAGTAGAGGCCGATCTTTGATCGGGCGAGCGGGGGTGCTCACGAAGTGACCTTCCCCAATCGTACCCAAGTTCCCGAGCCGAGGCAACTTTGGTGATGACAGACACGTGGCCTTAGGCAACGAGTCAGGGTTTCCTAAATTTCTCCAAAAATAAAATATTTAGGTGGCGACTCTGTATCTGGCAAAGCAGTCCATGTTTGGTACTTCTTTTAAAAATCTGTTTCTCAAAACGATTTGCCGGATTTGGACTCTTTGGTTCAGATTAAGAACCGTGACAATTTGAGTCCGAACTGTAGTGAGCCCAAAATGAACAGAACGGGACTCATCCTCCCGGGGCATTCGGGGACGTCTACAGTTTCTGGCGACTTTGCTGGGGAGTTAGAGAGCTTGACTCGAACTCATGATATCTTGTTTTGATTACACTTATGTGTTTCTTTGCATTGCATGTGCATTGGTGCGCCTAGGACACCGTGTTTGCCATCTGCTATTCCTGAGCGGTTTGCCAGAGGCTGCGTGCCATATGGTTTACCGGTTACGGGCTCTGCCAGTATGGAAACACAAACCCGGTTTACCGGGGCACCCTTTTGACCATTCGACCTAGTGCATATTCGGAATCCGTAGTGACCATTCCAAACTAGGACAGGTTGCTTACCCGATATAGGTTGTTTGAAACCGCTGCGTGCATAGTGAAACCCTAACTCCTGACAAAATAGGACAGGGAGACCCTACCCCAACATAGGGGTGTGTTTTGGCTCTCACTTGTTGCTATGTGCTTTTAGAGTGCGTCTCTACAGGAATGCATGTATCAGTTTACAAGTGGGTATCAGGCCTGCGGGCACCAGTTCAGTATTTTGGGAATCAGTTATCTGCGGGTATCCGATTCAGTTTTGGGGGAGCAAGTGATTTTGGGGAACAGTGATCAGTAGTAGAGTACAGTTATTCAGCTATGCTTGTGTCTGTTCTGATTGGGCCGAAATGCCGCGTGTTTTCTCTTTCAGGGGGGTTCAGAGATTTAGTACAGAATAAGCCAGTGTTCTCCTTTGCTGAGGCACGATAGACATCTGATCCGTCAGTCACCATTCAGTTCAGCGGACTTATGATGATGCAAAGTTCAGAGGAATTGTGGTTATGGCAGCCGCATTGGACCAAGGAATCATCTTGCAAGATGAGACCAATGTTGATGTACCGCATCCGCCCAGGTCGCCTGCCGCGCGCCCGGTCTGGACGCCACAGTTGTGTCAAGCTCGTGAGCCCACCACGTTTGAATTGATGGGAATGATCGGCTATCTTCAGCGATCTGTGGCTGATCTCGCCTACGGGATCTCGGCTTCGCCACCAACCACATCCTACGCCGGGAATTCTGTGCCACAAGAGCCCCCGCTACTGGGGCGAATTGTGGTCGAGCTCAGCCAACCTGAGGCTGTCTCAAGCTATGGTCGTGCCATGACAACAACAACCGGGTTTCGCCCTGATATAGCAACCCAAACCCTCGATCAAGCTGAGGCTAGAGGTAAGAACAAAGTGGGAACAGGTGCTGATCCCGTTGAACAACTGCTGTGGGCAGCCGAGGCTTTGAAAGCCGGAGGATTGAGTAAACAGCAAATATTCGCAGTAGTGGCTAAAACTGTGGATGATGCTTTCCCCACTCCAACCGATGGAAGTTCCAGCCAGATAGAAAATCAGGATAGGCCCCGTCATGCTAGAACAGTTCCCTCCAATTCTAACCCTGCACAGGGAAAAGATCAGAAAGTCAAGGCGGCACCTGCCGATCCTTTTGCCAGTGCGTCCGGCAAAAGTCAGCAAACTTCGAAGTATCTGCCCCGAGGGCTCAGAGTCTTCCATGCCCTTTATATGCCTTTGTCCAAAGCTCTCCAAATCCTTGTTGGACAAGGCCATCTCAAACCCCTCGAGCCTCGCCTCTCCTGAACCCTCTTCCGCTACGCATGATGCTACCCAGTACTGCGCGTACCATCAGCAAACTGGCCATACTACCGACAACTGCTTTTCTTCGCCATGAAGTACAGGATCTATTTGACAACGGGGTCATCCTCCGCCGAGCTCAACAAAGTCTATCGGCACTGGATCGGTGAACTTGGGGGGATAATGTGATGTGATCGGGGGATGAACCACTTACGGCGGCACTCAGTTTACTCCGGATATGGTGTATGGCACGCACTGTTTTGAGCATTTGTGAATGCTGGTTTTTCTGTATTTTCTGACTTGGGTATTGAGTCAGTCTTGTTGCGTTTATTGAGTCAGTCTTTTGCACAGAGTCAGTCTTTTCTTACTGAGTCAGTTAGGTCTGTCTTGTTGTACCGAGTCAGTCCTGTTTTGTTGGAGTCGGGTGATTTCGGGGTGTTACCTCGGACATCACTTGCTTGTTTTGTGTTGTCTTTTTGTTTTCTTTTGAGTCTGTTTCTGCCAGGGAGCCAGTTACGCCTGGAGATCTAATCGAAACAGCTGTGGCTGTCATGTTTTTGTGCTTGTTTCTGCTTTGAGCCTGTTGTGCCAGCAAACTTGAATGAAACGGCAGTGCATTTCACCTGCTCTTTTGTGCCTTGAATTCATTACATCGACCTAAGTTTTTCAAAAACTCTTTTTGAACACTGCAGTGAAAACGAAGAGGAAAGAATTCCTCGGGATGTGCAAAAATTTGATCAAGTGAGAGAAAGAGAGGCATGCTGAGCCCTTAATGAATGAAATCATGCTTGATAATGTGAGTACTAAGAAGGATCCTAGCTTGATCCAGATTAGTTCCGCACTGTCTTCAGCGCGAGCGATTTGTCACTTTCTTAAAAAAAATTTAAAAAATGTTTTGCGCGGTCCTGCGAAGACCTGTGCGGAATCGCTCTTGAGATTGTGCAGTTTAGGATCGCTCTCAGCCTCGAGACTCGACCCCCCTTTGCTTTCCAACCTTGAGCCTTAACTCAGAATGTTCAACGGTCAACTACAATGTGAGGCCTGTGTGGCCAGATTCAAAACAGCCCTCGACTTGGGGGCAAAAAAATGTCAGATGTGCTCGAAGAGCCGAAGATGGATCATCCTGCAAATCAATGAAGACTGGAAAGAATGCCAAATCCCAGAAGGGAAGAAAGAAGAAAGTATTGCTGAAGAACAACTGAGTTCCTATCCACAACACTAGGGGCAAATTCAGCCCCCATGGGATGGACTCCCGCATCGTCAGCGAACAGCAGCCGTTCTCCTGGATTCAGATGGCTTCGAGATCTCAAACCGATCAACGTGGACAAAGCTACACTTTTACCCTTGAGAGGCTCGCTGGGCCGAAAACCCGGAAGGGCGGCCCAGGCAAAAGTTAGAGCAAGAAAAAGAAAGAAAAAAAGAAAAAAAAAGAACAAAAGAACAAAAAAAGAAAAGAAAAGAAAATGCAAGGAAAAGAACAAAAAAGAAGAACAAAAAAGAAATGAAAAGAAAGGAAAAACAGAGCTCGCAAGGTTGAAAACCCGGAAGGGCAGCCTTGGCAAAAGTTAGAGCATAAAAGGAGAGGTTAAATACCCGAGTGTACCTTAAACCCGAACTACGTAAGGCTTGATTCCCATCTTTGGGATACGTAGGCAACTTCATTCTGAAGTCCAGCCGTAAAACACTTCAAATTCGATTGTGTCCATGTGATGGTTTTGGTCATCTTTGTCTTCTCTGTATCCGAGAGTTCGGTTGTGATCATCACTCTGAAGACTGATTGCAATGCGCTGCGGTGCCATTCAAACAAGGGGCAGCTTTCCGTTGCCATACAATGTGCTGCGGTGCTATTCAGACTAGGGGCAACTTTCCGTTGCCATGTAGTGCCGTTCAGACAAGGGGCAATTTTCCATTTGTTTTGGATCTGAGGTTGTGCATCTCAAGAGTAAATTCTGCGTCGGTCGAGCAGTGGCCATTTGCGAAAATAGTTTTTGAGAATTTTTAATGAGGTTGACTAATTCTCTCGAAAATTATTCCACTTTTCCAAAAACTAGACCATTTCTTGGACCCAAAAAAGGAAAATTTTCAGTGCTCATAATCTAACTCGCATGATTTCAAATCAGAAAATCGAACAAGCGCGTTAATCTAACTCTCATTTTGGTTAAAATTGTTTTAAGCAGAAGCCAAAAACAAAAAATGGTCAAAATAATGAACTAGGGGCACAGTTGAGTCAGGCTTCCTGTCTTTCCTCCGTTGTCAATGCATTTGCTAGAAAGGGCACCATACTTGCCGGAAAGGGCACTCTACCTGCCAGAAAAGGCACAACTGAAGGCGACAACAAAAGGGCTGAAAAGCTCTCACATCCTCTGAGCAACGAGGTATCAAGCCAAGTGCGAAGCACAAACTGGAATGGATCAAGATGTTCCACTTCCTCATCTGGACATATCTGATCGCGTCCAAACTCCCCGACAGAGCATCGTCAACCAATGTCAATTGCAGATCTGTTGCACATCCAGCCGCATCACAACCCCTCTGTGGGAGAAACTCACTAGTTGTGCGCAAAAGAAAAAGAATCTAGCAGAATGCTAGGGGCAGGAGCTTGCAATTTCTTGTTTATCCATCAACCACCCAGGGGAGGGATAAAAAACAAGAGATTAAAGAATAGAGAGATGTGCGCTGAGAGAAAAAGTGAGGAAATGGGTTTTGTGAGAAAAGCCGAGCCTGAGGGCCGAGTGATATGAGAATCAAAAATAAGAAAGGGTGGGAAACAATACCCGGAGAAACTGGCTCCGCGTGCACCGAGAGGTCTCTTACCTTTGTAACACAGCTGAATGTTGTGTTTGTGTGTTTTGTTTGTCTCAATTCTTGTTTTGAGTCGTTTGAGTGTCAATAGATGTGTTTGGGTTGTTTTACCTTGTTTTTCCTTTGTTGAGTTGAGTTTAGGTTGTTCTACCTTTGTTTTAATTTTTGAGTCGTTTTGGTGGCAGTCAATTGTAGGCTCAATCCCCCGATCAAGAACTCATCTCTCAATTTCAAAAACTAAAATCGTTTTGCGCTCCGAGTGCCGTGCCGTTCTCCACATCTGTGCAAAACAAGATTCGTTCTTTCGTAAAACCGCAGGGTTCAACCCAGGTCATGTCAAAACAGTAAAACCAGGACCTATCTGAAGCTATATAGGTTCCAGACTTCGAAGCAAAAGAAAAAAAAAAAGGAAAAATGTCGGGCATCTGAGTTTGTTCAACTTCTGCAAGTTCCGTCATCGCATCCTGTATGTTCAGAATGAGCTGTGAGTTCAAAAGTGAAATGTAAGAACTATGTGTTCAACTTTCAAAACAGTGGGCTGTGTGTTCACCATCAAGAGTTTGGGCTGCGTGTTCAACTTTCAAAACAGTGGGTTGTGTGTTCACCATCAAGAGTTTGGGCTGCATGTTCAACTTTCAAAACTATGGGCTGTGTGTTCACCTCAAGTGTGTGCTGTGTGTTCACCTCAAAAGTTTGGGCTGCGTGTTCATAATCAAAACGGGCTGCGTGTTCAGAAATTCAAAAGTTTGGGCTGTGTGTTCAACTTTCAAAATAGTGGGCTGTGTGTTCACCATCAGGAGTTTGGGCTACGTGTTCAACTTTCAAAACTATGGGCTGTGTGTTCACCTCAAGTGTGTGCTGCCTGTTCACCTCAAAAGTTTGGGTTGCGTGTTCACAATCAAAAATGGGCTGCGTGTTCAGAAATTCAAAAGTTTGGGCTGCGTGTTCAACCTTCAAACAAGTGTGTGCTGCGTGTGCACAATCAAAATTTGAGCTGCGTGTTCAGAAAGTCAAGTGTTTGAACTGTGTGTTCAGGCTTCAAAAAACTATGGGCTGTGTGTTCATCTTAAAGTTCAAGCTGTGTGTTTAACATCAAGTGTTTGAGCTGTGTGTTCAGACTTCAAAAACAGTGAGCTGTGTGTTCAACTCTCAACCAGTGTGTGCTGTGTGTTCACCTCAAAATTTGGGTTGCGTGTTCAGAAATTCAACAGTTTGGGCTACGTGTTCAACTCTCAACCAGTGTGTGCTGTGTGTTCACCTCAAAATTTAGGCTGTGTGTTCAGACTTCAAAAACAGTGAGCTGTGTGTTCAACTCTCAACCAGTGTGTGCTGTGTGTTCACCTCAAAATTTGGGCTGCGTGTTCAGAAATTCAACAGTTTGGGCTGCGTGTTCAACTCTCAACCAGTGTGTGCTGTGTGTTCATCTCAAAATTTGGGCTGCGTGTTCAGACTTCAAAGACAGTGAGCTGCGCGTTCAACTCTCAACCAGTGTGTGTAGTGTGTTCACCTCAAAATTTGGGCTGCGTGTTCAGAAATTCAACAGTTTGGGCTGCGTGTTCAACTCTCAACCAGTGTGTGCTGTGTGTTCACCTCAAAATTTGGGCTGTGTGTTCAGACTTCAAAAACAGTGAGCTGTGTGTTCAACTCTCAACCAGTGTGTGCTGTGTGTTCACCTCAAAATTTGGGCTGCGTGTTCAGAAATTCAACAGTTTGGGCTGCGTGTTCAACTCTCAACCAGTGTGTGCTGTGTGTTCACCTCAAAATTTGGGATGCGTGTTCAGACTTCAAAGACAGTGAGCTGCGCGTTCAACTCTCAACCAGTGTGTGCTGTGTGTTCACCTCAAAATGGGCTGCGTGTTCAGAAGTTCAAAAGTTTGGGCTGCGTGTTCAACTTTCAACAAGTGTGTGCTGCGTGTTCACAATCAAAAATGGGCTGCGTGTTCAGAAATTCAAAAGTTTGGGCTGCGTGTTCGACTTTCAACAAAAGTGTGCTGTGTGTTCACATTCGAAAATGGGCTGCGTGTTCAGAAGTTCAAAAGTTTGGGCTGCGTGTTCAACTTTCAACAAGTGTGTGCTGCGTGTTCTCAATCAAAAATGGGCTGCGTGTTCAGAAATTCAAAAGTTTGGGCTGCGTGTTCGACTTTCAACAAATGTGTGCTGTGTGTTCACATTCGAAAATGGGCTGCGTGTTTAGAAATTCAAAAGTTTGAGCTGTGTGTTCAGATTTAAAAAATGCGGGCCGTGTTCACGCCAAAAGTTTGAGCTGCGTGTCCAGAAATTCAAGTGCTTGAGCTGTGTGTTCAAAATGCAAACCAAATGCTGTGTTATGGACTGAGTGTTCAGATTGAGCAGTGATATGACCTGTGTGCCCGAAGAACGAGCTGTGTGCCCGGAAAACGAGCTGTGTACCCAAAGAACGAGCTGTGTGCCCGGAAAACGAGCTGTGTGCTCGAGATGAGCTGTGTGCCCCCGAAAAATGAGCCGTGTGCCCCCCAAGATGAGTTGTGTGCCCGAAAAACGAGCAGTGTGCCCAAAGAACGAGCTGTGTGCCCGAAAAATAAGTTGTGTGCCCGAAGAACGAGCTGTGTGCTCGGAAAACGAGCTGTGTGCCCAAAGAACGAGCTGTGTGCCCGGAAAACAAGCTGTATGCCCAAAGAACGAGCTGTGTGCCCGAAACGAGCTGTGTGCCCAAAGAACGAGTTGTGTGCCCAGAAAACGAGCTGTGTGCCCAAAGAACGAGCTGTGTGCCTGGAAAACGAGCTGTGTGCCCAAAGAACGAGCTGTGTGCCCGAAACGAGCTGTGTGCCCGAAGAACGAGTTGTGTGCCCGGAAAACGAGCTGTGTGCCCAAAGAACGAGCTGTGTGCCCGGAAAACGAGCTGTGTGCCCCAAATGAGCTGTGTGCCCTCAAGATGAGCTGTGTGCCCGGAAAACGAGCTGTGTGCGTTGTGTGCCTGAAGAACGAGCTGTGTGCCCGAAAAACGAGCTGTGTGCCCGAAGAACGAGCTGTGTGCCCAAAGAACGAGCTGTGTGCCCGGAAAACGAGCTGTGTGCCCGAAAAATGAGCTGTGTGCCCCCCAAGATGAGCTGTGTGCCCCAAAGATGAGCTGTGTGCCCAAAGTGAGCTGCGTGCCCGAAATGAGCTGCGTGCCCGAAGTGAGCTGTGTGCCAAATGAATGGAATGCTGTGTCGTAAGCTATGTGCCAAGTCTTGCATTGTGCATGCATTTGATCGCGTTACTTTGCGCATCGCACTGTTTTGCGCACCTTTACTTGCATGGAAGATGCATTTTATTGCGTTATTTTGCGCATCGCACTATTTTGTGCACCTTACTTGCATGGTGCATGCATTATCACTCGCGCTGTCTTGCGCATCCTTTGTCTTAGCACTGTCATGTGCACACACTTGCATCGCACTATCTTGTGCATCCACCCTGCATCGCACTGTCTTGTGCACCTGCATAGCATTATTTTGTGCATTCCTTCTACATCGCACTGTCTTGTGCACTACCTGGTCTAGGAGACCTTAAATCCTCTAAAGGTGCAATTCCTTTGGTGTTTGTCGTGCCTGAACGACTTCCGGTGGTCTGGTATAGCCACCTGCCTGTGTTTGCGGTGAGTTCCTAGGAGACCAACTGAGACGGTGGAAACTAGAGTTTGAATGGCTCTTGCCTAGAACGCAAAGGTTCGGGATTTCCGAGACTAAAGTCTGGTTTAAATACCCAGAGGTATATCCTCAGCTTGAAATCTGTATGGCAGCCCCATAGATTGAGATAGCATGTGTATGCACCTCAATTCTGGATACTGAACCAACCTAGTCTGTCACCCTGTTGGAGAATAGGGAAAGCTGCGACCATAGTCAGGGAGAAAAGTAGTACCTGTGGTTCGACTAAGAAGAAGCGAAAGACCCCCAGCAGCATGAGGCACGATATTGTATGTATGGTTCATTTGAAGCTGGTGCGACCAGACGAATCGCACAGGTATTGTATCTTCTCCGTGTGAGACGTGGCGAGAATTGAATAATTCTCCGCATTCTTAAAACTGCATGAAATGTAGTTTGATTTGCATTGCATTCTTGCTTAAAACTATTGCATTTATCGTGAATATTCGTTTCATTACAGCTTGCTGCTTGGCATGATCATGAGTTACGTTCGGCTTTGTGCATACCGCTTTGCATTTTGCCCCCTGCCTGCGGGCACATCTTTTTGTTTATCTCGCATGTTTGTCTGAGTCTTCGGCCTTGTCAAAAATGGGTCGTTTCTGGGCTTTGACATTCACTCGCGTCACTTATGACTTTCGAGTTCTGTCAAAGAGGGGCAACTGTAGACACCCCATTTTTGACCGACCTTAAGACTCAGACGTCACCAACTGAGCGCTCGGTGATGTTGCATATTGTGCTCATTCTGAAGTTTTGGAGTCTCGGCTGCGAGCCTTGCCTCCGGACTTCTGGACTCTTTCGTGCCTTGCCTCAGTTTGCGAACCAGGCCCTGTTTTCTCTATTTTCTCTTCCTGAAGGGAGGGAGAGGTCTCGTAGATCATCTCTTAGTGGTCGTAGGCTACGTTTCGTGGTCGTAGGCCATTTTTCCCGTTTGGAGCCCGGTTTCCGATTTTTCGGAACCGTCGACCGTGTGCCTCGGTTCGGGACCGCTTAACCACCTCCGTTTGCTCCAATTTTTGGCACACACCTTGTTTCCTCCCTTTTGAGGGACACTGTGGCCCGAGAGACCAACTTCGTGGTCGAACGCCACCTTCGGTGCTTAATAGTCAGTTTTCGGGGCCTCGAGCCGCGCGTTTTGGCCCCCGAACCTTCGTTTTGCATCGGTTTGGGTTCATCTTTGGCGGAGACCTTATTTTCATTGTTAGGAAGGTTGTAGGAAGGCGGGAGGCCAGCAATTGTTCTGAAAAACCAGCTTTATTCCTTCATCGCTCTTCATCGCCCGTTTTCTTCACTAGAAAGCTGATTTTTCCCATTCCTGGGCCACTTTTTCTGACTTTCCACCACACCATTGTGTTGTACACACCTGGGAGGCCACCAATATGGGTAGGCCGACCAGTAATTCTTCCTGACCCTTTTGAACCCCTCTAAAAAGTTGGTTTTTCTCTCTCATGGGTAACATTTTCTGGTTTTTCTCTATACAGCTGTGTTGCACTCATCTGGGAGGCCACCTTTTTGGGGTGGTCGGCCAGTAATCTTGCTTGACCTCTTTGACCCCTGGTCGGCCTGCCAGGGGAGGTG